>JAPYZA010003182.1:0-19760 GCA_030522685.1 Eupelmus azureus | reverse complement strand
AGTTTCGAAATGTCAAAGTTAATCCTGATGCACAAGTTCTAGCAGAAACATCATAAAGACGATAACAAAGACTTCTGAGACACTTTGATAATAACGGGCTCCAACTGCTCTTCCAAACTTTCGTTTTGCATCTTGCCTTTTTAACCAACTTCAAAAGCCAAGACAAAAACGTCTCCCCCGTTCAACTTTTTCGCATATCAAAGTGCATCCCCCCAGCGCCGAGCAAAACGAAAACCCCAAAAAGCCCGAAATATGCAGAAAATAGTAACTCAAGCTTCCCCCTCTCAGCTCGGGCGAACGAAGAGCAGGCCATAAATCCGAAAAATCAGAAAACTAAATAAACCCGCCTATTTTACGCCGGAATGCGAAAGGCATATATCCAAGCCTGGGGGCCGCCGACTGCACGTATATACACTTCGAACGAAAACACGCCGTAAAGCACGCTTCTTCCACTCTCCCCGAGATGCGCGCCTTCTCTATGTATTTCCTTCGAAAATACAGCCCTGTTCTCTCCCACACCAGATCTATTTCAAATTCCCGAAAGCTTCGAGGCTCGCCGATGAAATTTTGCGATATACGTATATGCATATGTAAGAGGGCTCCTTAGCTCGCGTAAAGCTCGACCGGAGATTATGTCAGTGCGTGCCGCGGCGGTAGAGCCGAGGTCGAGCGCGCTGAAATTACGTCAGCGCGCGGGGAATATGTGCATGTAGGAGAGTAAAATCGTAAACGTCGCGAGCGGCGATTTTCTCTTTCGAGAGAGTGATATGTAGGAGGCCAGCGCGGGAGCGTAAAAGGATGGAGGATCCCTGTTTTTCTTTTTTTTTCGTTTGCGTCGGTGCGTGCGTTTGGTCTTTTTGTCTCGTGCTTCTTGGAGATGCGCTTACGTCGACGGCGCAGATGCGCTGGAGCGCATCTTTTTTTGCTTTCCTACTGATTGAGAGCTGAGAGCCTGTGGATCTAAACAAATGTATTTGTGAGAAAAGGGTCTGGAGCGTTTGATGTTTCTATACGCATATAGTTAGGCATCGGATCTGATGCAAGCGGCTCATCTAAGAGAGAGCGAATTATTATTATTTTGCGCGCGTATATTTCATTGATTTTAACGACCATATAAAAATAATTTAACGTGATATAAAAATAAGTCTATATCGCGCGATGATTGAAATTGGATATTTTATTTCGGCCAGCCCGGGCTGATTCACTCCTTTTTAAACTCTCTCTCTCTCTCTCTCTCTCTCTCTCGCTCTCTTTTGCTCTCTCTCTCTCGCTCTATCTCTCTCTCTCTAGCTCTCTCTCGCTCTCACGCCCGGGGAAAATCACTTTTCCAGAAACTGAAATTTTCGAGCTCGATAAAGTTCCTAGCCGGCCGCGCCGCGGCGCTAAATATTTAATTTCCCCACTTCAAAGATTTCAACTTCGCCGCGTTCTGCGAAAGCTCAGCCGCAGCTTCTGGCTGCACGCGCTTGCACTTTGATGTTCGCGCAGTCTCTACAACTGCTGATGCCGGGTCGCTGCGAGAGTTGTATGTGTTTCCCGTGGCCCAGACTAAAATAGTCGGGGAATCGGGACTTTTGACTTTTTGAATTCTAAAGCTGCCTTTCATAACCGGCTTCTGGATGTAATAATAGTGGTGGGATTAATGAGTTATTAAGCTGAGGTGTTTTTTTTAGTTGGTTGGGGCGGAGGCGGATTTAGGTGGAGACTAGAGTCTAGGGGCAGCGCGTTAAGATGTCGGAAGAAATTATATTACTAGTTTTTAATTTATAAGAAAAAAATAAAACCAAATTTAATTATTCAATAATTATTATTTGCAAGTGTTCAATGTAGGCAAAAATACTGTAAATTATAATTAACCTATCAAATAAGATTTAGTAATACTTTCTTCTACTCATTACTCTTAGCATATCTCAAACTTTGACATTATTAAAGAGCGGCAAACTTTCTCACATCCCAAGTCACTAAAAGTTTCAATCCACCTCTGTAATCCAGCCCGACAACTAAATTTTCAAAAGATCAAACCCGTTGTAAAATACATCAACCACATCTCAAAACCCGTTGACGAACCTCGCGATCAAAAATAACCCGCGCACAAAATTACAAAGTAATAACAAAATACATACATACAACCCGGTACTCTCACTCAACTATTTTAGACCCGGCGCGCTCTCGGGTTATTTGTCTTATAGCTCGCAGGCGCAGAGAGTTTGTTGATCGTAATGCCTCAAACTTCTCCTTTTTGGCGATCCGCCAGCTGCCTCCAAGGGGTTGTCGTACCCATTAGCAACAAGAAACTTTCGCTCGCGATATTTTCTAATAGAAACTGATCTGCCCAGGCCAATTGATGATATCCTCGTAATTTTCTGCGCTCCGGCGCGAAACGAGCCTAATGTGGACGTCTCGGCGAAACTGTTGCGAATGTAGCTGAATGGAGCTTTATTATAATCATCAGCGTGTAGAGCGCGGCTCGTGAAAATGACGACAGCGTTTTAATTTCGAGACGCCGAGTTTTCTTCTTTTGTGTTTTCAAGAGCGCGCAGCTGAGCGAGCGAATAAATTAATGTTTATGCATTCGAGTTCTCGGAAAAAGTTCTCATCTCGGCGCGCGCGCGCGCGCTGATTAATTTCATTGCCGGGACTTGCGAGCGATCTCATTTAAATAATGCTTAGGCAGCCGTAAAGTAAACAGACGCTTACTAATGTTCTCGATAGTGTTTCTCGCGTCTTACTCTATTTATAATTATGTATTACTGTAAAGAAATTAATATGGTTTTGAGCGTTTGTTTTTCTTGGGTTCGTGATCATTTGAAGTTTCATTTATCTTGAAGCGTGGAGGAAGCTTTGAAATATTTGCTGATTTCGTTGCTTACGGCATCGTGAGATAGTCGATCGTACTGTTAGAAGTAACAGTTTAAATATTTCGGAAGCAAAATTCCGTCATTATATATTATGTACGAACGTTTTCTTTCTCGAAAACTAGTTTATGCTAAAATTGCTTTTATAATAGAAATGATTGGCTTGTAATAAACCTATAGAGGATAAAGATTTGGGATTAGCGATATCTATAAAAAAAAGTCATAAAATAAATATCTGATATGGGGCATACATGTACCTAAAGTGACTACACAGCCACTAATATAGTAGCTCTCCCATCCTCCTAAATTCAATAACAATCAACCTTGCGTCAATACAATACTTTTCTAAAAACCATGACACCCAAAAAAACCACCATCACTAATCAAACCACTATTACCTTTTTCAGACCCAGTCAAAATGCCAGGGCTACAAATGCGACTGCAAGGGCATCAAAGGCGATCACGGAGCGCCGGGTATAACCGGCGTAATGGGACCAGAGGGCGAACCCGGCGACACTGGGCCTGATGGACCCGAGGGACCAAAGGGTGAAAAGGGCCAGTCCGGTGAGTTCGGTCTTACCGGTGAAAAAGGTCTTAGGGTGAGTACCAGTTATTTTTTTTTTCTTTTGGCATCAAGTATGTGGAAAGTCGGAGCGCTCGATTAATTTATCGAAGTTGGGATGTATGTGTATCGATTTTTTGAAGTTGTGTGAGATTTTTATTTAAGTGAGTTGATTGTACGGTACGGTATCGATTTCAAGCTGGGAATTCATAGTTTAATTATAAAGTTTGACAGAGTTGGACTGTACCTAAAAGTAGTTTAAAAATTATGGTTCGTCTAGTCAATAAAATTACAAGAATAGATATATACCCTGGATGAAATTAAATAATCAAACATAAATAACACAATTATTACTGATCACCTACAAAAAATTTACAAGGTAAGTCACATACATACATCATCCCATCCCCCAAGCCAACCCATCACTTTACAACCAAGAAACTCTCGCTTCCCAAAACCGCCTCATAAATGACTCACCCAGCTTCGCAAAACTGCGGCCAGAGAGCACAGCCCGAGAAACATTTCAAAATTCCCTCTCCCCAGGCTCTGCTCTCGCACGGCCATACATCACCGGCCGGCGGGGCAAGAAAAAAGGGGCGCGAGCTTTTTGCGCTTGCAGTGGAATTCGGCTCTCGCCGAGCAAAGAAATCGTCGCGCTTCGCGAGGATACACACAGCGGCTCTCTTGTATAATTGCAGCGTCGGAGATCGTTAAAGTTTTTGGGCGCGGTGGATATAGGGAGGAAAAAATTCTTAAAATAGAGAGAGCTGGATCGACGATGTGCTGGCTAATGAAAGAGACTGGGGAATTGGGTTGATGGCGTAGGTGACGTCCTTTAAATTTAAAACGAGACAAAATCGCGCGCGAACGAGCGGAGATGATCTATGAGATGGAAATATATATATGTGTGAAAAGAGCTTGGGACCTTGATGAATGAATTAGCGAGGCGCGGTGCGCGGGAGTAAATCGTCGGCGTTGTGAGTTTTTGATTTTTTTTTTCTTTTTTAATGTTTCGATTGTACCGAATGCATAGATTTAATTTCAATTGATTTTGCCGTTGGAGGGGGAGATTAATAATTCAGGTTTCCGGGAAAATGTGTGTTGACGACAGCGGACTGAAAGTGCGAATGCTGGTGTAGAGAAGATGAGAAAGTATATATGTATATGTGTATAAAGAGCTGATGTAGAGGCGAGGAACGTATAGAATTTGAAAGGAAATTACAATTTGTCTTTTGGATAATTATTAGCTGGAAATTACGTAATTGTTTTAGATGTTGATTAAGATAGATGTACCGTAATATATAGTTTGTTGTTCATGATATTTAGTAAAGTAGAGAATCTTATATAACTCTAAGCAAAATTAGTTGTTATATTTAAGCATATTCTTATAAAATTTCAGATTGATTCACAGTCTACTTTGAGTATATTAAAGTTCACCGCTTTTATCTAATTTTACATAGATATAGATTATACTTTAATGTAAACAGCTCTAAAACGTGAAAAATTTCGACTAGTATATCTTAAAATCTAGACGGCGAGACAATCTTAAATTTACAAATGTATTGTAGAATATAAAAATTAATTTTATTTAAAGTTTTAACGTGTCTCTGTTTTGTTACATTTTATGATCAACAAACTATATATTAAAAAAAAAAAAGATACTTTTTCACCTATTGTTTATCATTGCATTAAAATTTCTTTATTTGTTATCAATAAAGAAAATTCCTTAAACAAATTTCAATCAATTTTACATATGTTCTTCACTATATTTTATTTATATCATCATATAAACTATACAATTTAAATCTGAAAATTAAATTTACTCCACTCCCGTGATATCGTGTTTTTCTTCGGGGGCATATACGAAAAACAAAAAATTTCTTCTGAACAAGTTGTCATTTTTAATAGGTCGGTTAGCACTATTTCAACGTACACGAAACTCAGCGGGGAAAAATAGACGTAATTAATGGCCCTCCCTTAGTTTCGAAATAAGTTCACGAAAGAGATTTCTAAACACTAGCGACCGGCGAACTGACGCTTTATACACGACAGATTTATGTTTCTTCCGAAACAATAAATAAGCTTATTAATTGTTTAAAACAGAAGTATTTTACTTTTGTATTGGATTAATGTAGAATCGCCTTAGTTAAAAATAATTTCCATCAATAACAGTATTTTATTCGTTCTAATGGAATACATTAAAAATATTATTTAATTCGATTAATTATTTAGAAAATGGAATACTAGAAATGTACTTAGTAGTTACTAATTTAATTAGTTAATAGGAAATCAATATTTAAGATTAATCGGAGAGATTGAATTTAAGAAAGGTATATTATTTTTAATCCATTTTACAAAACTGAATTATTATATTAATGAAAAAATTAATTATTTAAAAGTTTCAACCCAATTTTCAAAATTAGAATAAAAGCGATCCTTAGCATTATAAATTTAAATAAAAATTTCAATGTTTATTCTAGCAATAATAACAATCTTTTACATATATAATAAACGGCTTAACATAATTAAACAATTCTAAATAAAACAGCTGAAATCTGAAGACTTATTCCATTATTTCAAAATTAAATCCAATAAATAGTTTATCTTTTTAAATCTACGGTCCAGGAAATTCCTAAAAGAACATAAATCTAAAAATGAATTTCGAGAAAAAACTCCAGAGTGTCATTGGCCGCTATTTCTATCAAGCGCGGGGTAAATTTAGACATCGAACTGTAAGCTGACTTTCCGAATAATCAACTCTTTCAATCTTCAAATCCAAAACGATAATTTCTTCTTTAACCTCTTCTGACCGGCACTATGAACCACTGGAAAATATAAAACATAAAAAATATGTAAAAATTAATTAAAAATTTTTTCATTTATTTATTTTTGTTATTCTTTATTTAAAGAAAGAAATAACGTCAAAGGTTTCATTAAAAAAGCTTTGGCTCACCTCACAATCATGACTTTGATATGCGTCCGCATATATGGACGCCGGTCAGAAGAGATTAAAATTTACAACAAATTCTCAACAACGAAAACAACAATCCGCGACAAAAATTCTCACGTCAATAATTTTTCCCTCCGCGAATAAAAATCCGCGCGCCATTATGCCTATAAATTTCAATTAGCAGAAGGCATAAAAGTATATCGTCAAAGTAATTAAGCGCGGGCGTTAATCCGTTGTCACAATCGTTGCCGGCTCTAAAAAGCTGCTGCCGCCTATACGTTTTTACGATCCTCTTTTACTGACCCAACGCACTCGTAACAGTCATTAAAAGCGCGGATCGAGCGATTATTATCACCGCGGCTCAAAGCCCTTTTATATAAATCAATACAACGGATTCAATAACGAGAGTAGTGATACAACAGTCCTTTTTAGAGTTTCGACAGTTCGCCGGAAAGCGCCGAGGGGATAATGGATTAGTGATAAGCTTACTTGGGAAATGTCGGTTAATGTGAAAGCGACTAAAGTGAATCATCCTTCGAGTGTCTGTAATTTGTGGTTTAAACTTTCGTTTTGATTGAAATTAAGTTGCTTGAGGGTATGTTTTGGTTTATGTGTTTGTAGTCGGTCAGTGGCGATACAAATCAGCTTCGATGACTCAATTTGAAAGTGGCGCTTACATGTAAAACAAGCTTGTTTATGATCAAACCTGATTTAATCAGTGCTAAATTGCAAATTGATTGTCATTCAATACCCTCATCAAAAAAACAAACATAAATACAAAAACAAACCAACCCAACCGCACTACCGCTATAACAAATTCCGAATCCATCTACATACACCCAAAGCCTCAACCAAACCGAGCAAACAAAAACAATAACCCACCACTCCGACAAACTACGTCTCATCTCTCTTAATTAATCCTCATCGGTCCGCTTGGCAAAACAACTCGGCATCTCGTCCACTCGCAGTCCCTTTTCTCAAACCGTACTCGCTCTTGCACAAGCCGCAGCTCGCTCGGACAATTCATCGTGGGCGTTTAATGATAAATTGCGCGAGAGAGGCTCGCGCGCGGCGCGTTTGGCATTGATCCCTATCTACGTAACAATTACCCAGATGCATGACGGCACGTGCGCTCCTTCGCTGCTCGCAGAGCCTCGCGAAAGAGGGAAGAGCCTGGGCTGCAGTCAAGTGCACCTCGCCTTCCGTTCAGCTGTAATGCGCCGCCTGGCGAGTTATGCGCCTGGCGAGTGGACTGATTATGGAGGGCGGGGAGGGGGGATTGAGTACGCGTGCTGGTTTGGTTTGAGGGGATTTTGGGGAGTTTTTTTGGGTAGTGGTGTTCGTTTTTGATTGAGCCTCTTTACTGGAAATTATTCAATTTAATGTAGACGATCAATGATCGGTTAATGGTTTGTAAGGTAGAAATTGGCCAGAAAATAGCCATTCTATAGTTTTGGAAATTGTTACCAAGGGATAGATGTAGAATAATGAAAGATGTAATGTGACGTTTTAATATTTTCATGTATACGGTGGAATTGTAGTTCGGTCACGTTGTAAATTCACGCTTCCGAATCAGGAGTAAATTTTATTAACCGAAAAAGCATCATGCAAATGATCATTTCAATGCTTTGACACTCATGAATAAAGTATATTCCATCCATAAATTACATCAACACTTTTTTACATCGGTACAACCGTTATTCCGCAATAAATTGAAATTAACTTTAAAATTTATTCCATTCGAAAACCCGCGACACTCACCTTTCGCCAACACTCCTTTTCCAAAATCAAACCCAACCGCACACCTACACACCCAAAAAACCATTACTCTCCCCTCAAAATTTCTCGAAAAATCCAATAAAACCCTCAATTCATCCAAAACCCAACTAAACCCCCTCCTCACTTACTCCCAGCCCCACAATTCTTCATCAACCCAAAAAAATGGACTTTGGCCCTTCCAAACGGTTCCGCATGTATATAAATCGTGCTTTATGCATCGTACGTGCGCACGGTACCAAAGGTAGATTACCCAGTGCTCTCATATATACCTTCATCCAGTGCCGGCGGCGACGCTTTTCGAAAGTACAGCCGGGGCTGATTTGCGGCCGCCGCGAAATCAGATTACACGGGCCGATATATATTATTGATTATTCCAGGCTCTCTCTGATTTAAGGCCCGATAAATCGGCGCTGCATTATTAATTTTACCGTTTAACGCCGAGCCATTGGATTATTTAATTTTCCGGGTATTTTCACTAAGGAGCAGTGATACGTCGTCGCGTGACACTAGAGGAGTAATTTCTATTAGACTTGCGATTTTACGAGGCGAGCTCACGACAGTGACACGGACAACAATGAAAATTGCGCGTGCCTCAGCTTAATGGAAGCGTGACCCATTTTTGCTGGATAAGAATCCGTTTAGGAGGATAAATATTGTGCCGACGGTTTAATTTTTTGCCTTTTTTTCGGTTATTGTTATTTAAGTATTTACGCATGGAGAGTTTTTTCGCGGTGCGAACGGGGAAGATTAAGAAGGACAAGCGAGCCGCTGTTATTACGAAGCATATTGCAAGAGAAATGAATTCGTCCCGAATTTCTTAATTGGCTGCAATTCTTTGGCATCTTACTATATCGCGCGGATGGCAAATTGCTGTGCAAGCACAGAATGTTTGACCGGTTGTCTGTCGTCTACGGAACAGGAGCGTAAGAATAGTTCGATGCGTCATCGTTTATAAATATGGTGAAAATTTATTTAGTGGATTGTTTCGGGCTTGGCTATCTTTTTGTTTTGTATTATTGATCGGAGAGTTTCGATGAGGTGTATTTTGGTAAGGGCAGCTTAAGAAATGAAGATAATTAATTCGGGATGATGGAGAACTGTTGTTGTTATGGGAAATACGGTAATCCGTGTTCTAGAATTTAATATTTAATCTGTTGAAAATTTCCTGGAAAACAATGATGTATATTAATCAGGTAATATCCAAGAATTGTTAATTAAATTATACAATGGATTTCAACGAATTCGATAGGGTTTCATATCGAAATAAACACGAAAAATATATATAAAATTTATATAAAAGTATAAATTGCTGTGAATTTAATTCTCATAAAAATTATAAAAGTACTTTTATAGACGATTAATTCAATTCCGCTGTATTTGTTATTCCACTTAATTTTTATATATACTTAGTTTACCCAGGACAAAAAAGATCTTTTAATACTAAAAATTGTAAATATGAATTTTAAAGTTCTTCGTTAATAAGGCAACCTAATGAAAAATACACTGATGCTTCACGAAAGTTTTCAAGAAAAACTTTGAGCTTCTCCTCGTTTTTTTACGCGCGCTACTACCTTTCTCAACGCGTAACCTATTTATAAAATAAGGTCGCATCAAATTAGCCGGTGAAAATAATTTCGAATCGATTTCGTTCCACTTGAATATTTTATATTCGCGGTTTAATTTCAAGCCCTGAAGCTCTTTTATTAGAAGAAAAAGTACAATATATAAAAATCGCCTTGTATCATTGATTAATAATTATAATCTTTCGTCATAATTAAGAATAAACTACAAATATTCCGCAAAAAATTAACGTTATTACAACCCATTGTACTTTATAGACGAAGTGTATCAGTTTTGCATTAAAAATTTTCTAATTCCCAGCCGGCTTAAAAAATGCAAAAGAAGATAAAAACGAAAAAGCCGGCAAAGCAAAGTTAGAAATAAAAAGAAGCGCGGCACAAAGAGCCATAAAGAAGAATAGCCATATATCCCAGAAAGAGAAAGAAATCCTTTTGAACCGAAGAATTCCCTTTTGCAAAAGAAAGCCTTGCATGAATATACTCGCATATGCAACAAAATTCTTTAATAAATCATCACAATAACTACATTTTCTGCCACAAAATAGAGCACTTGAACATCATTATACCTAATCAGCAAAACAATAAACATCTTCACAGCTCGCCTATACAAAGTTAAAAACACACCGCACAAAAACCATCATCAAACCAGAACAACAAAACGTCCAATCAACCATCACACCCTCAAACTAATTCAATCTCCCAAACTCCCCATCCCAATCTCTCACTCCACAATCACACCTCCAACCATCCTCTCCACTCACACCATCACCCACACCCCCACCCCCTCACCTCGCCATCATCTCTCAAAATCCCAACCAGTCCACACTCGCAATCTCCGACCACCCGCTTCCCGGAAGTCGCATCCTCATGCGCCCATAACACACAGAGAGGCGCCTATTCAGCCGCGTTTTTCAATATCTCTCCGAATACCCGCGCGCCGTCTCCATATAGTAGGCCGCGCTCGCGTTAAATTTAGGCTAGGAAACGCTGGCTGCCGCGCGGGGACGTTCTCGTTTCCGCTTGTTTTCCCTCCCCCGCGCGGCTGGCAACTAGGCCATCGCCGCAGCGCGCGGCTCGCTTCGATAAAAGAAGAGAAGCCCGCGGGCGGGGGTAGACGGACGAGATATACAGCTCCGTTGTTGACGCGAGACGAGCTGCATCAAGATGCGTGTGAGCTGGCGGCGGCCGATGAAGTGGCACCCGGTGCCAATGACCCCGATTGAGATATTTCGCGGGAGCGGTTTGGCTGGTGTGGGGGGAGGGGGTTTGTTTAATTGTTATGGGGATTTGTGTATCGCAGGAGGTGTGGGTGGATGGGGATCGCTGGTTTGTGTCTTGGTGTTTGGCGAGCGGTGGAGAGGTGTTTTTGTAGAGTTGAGATGTATGGATGGTTTGGCGAATTGAGGTTAAGCTGCTGGTTTGCATTATATTGCGGGGATTACGGTATTTTTCGAGAATTATTATTAGGCACGTAGTTTTGTGTTCTTTTTATTGATTTGGCAATGTTTATTTGCGAAGTTGCAAATTGTGGGAAAACAGACGTGCGACGTCACGTTTGCTTTTTCACAATCCTTTTTAACTATTGTCTATCTGTATACAGTGAGCGTTCGATTGTGAACGTGACTTCACATGAATTTTTCAACCGTTGTAACTTTGTTATATGAATTGGCGAATCGAAAAAGGGAAAACCATACGTGCCGAATTTTCGTTTTTCGAAAACTGGAGCTAATAAAATTTTTATGCAAAATTCTAATTTCGGAGAAGTTAAACTTTCATTTACGTTGAAAATTTGTAGAATTAACATTTTTAATTACAAACTTTAATTGACTTTAGTTTTTAATGAAGAATCGTATAATCCAAATATTTGTCGAAGATAAACTTACGTATAAAAAAAAGAATAAATAAAAATGTTAAATGTTTCGATAAAAGATTCATATGAATATGAATCTTTTATCGAAACATACAAAACCACCGAACGATAGCATCTTTTTTGAATTAATAAAAATGTTAAATGTCTGAAAAATCAAATAAAATATACCACACTTGTTCGAATTACGAACATTTTTCAATATTGCGAGTAGGATTATAAAATTCATGTAATATATGTAATAATTCAAACCGCAGCTTTTCATATTTACTCAAATAAAGGAGATAATTTTTCCCTGATATTCAAATTAACTCTTCATATACCCAATGCATTCCCAAAGCTACAAAAAAAAAAAAAAAAAATGAAACAGAGAATTTCAAAATATTCAGAACTCATCGTGTTTTCGATATTTTTAGTTCCCAAGCTTGCGACTCTACAGTGACACATTTCCGTGTGAAAGCCGATGCACTTTTTTCCCTATGCTACAAAATAGACATTGAGTCAGCAGAAAGGGAACTGTAACAGTGGGTCGAAAGTTTCAAGGTATTCACGTCAAATCATATAACGACATTCCGGCTAAATGCATGCGCATTAGTATTTCAACGTTGCGAATCAACAAGCAACGATAATCGTCATTACACAATTCAATAAACTGACAGAAGTTATATCGAATATCCCAACGAACTCATTTAACAGACTCATCAGTAGGCAAAAAATTTCAGCTCTTATTGTTTTAATACACTTGTCTGATTCAAGTCTGCAATCCGCGCGTTAGTATTTACAAGAAAACAGATAACGCATATCGATGAATATCCATCAAACGCTCGCTCATCATCCTCACTCAATCCCCTATACATACACCACCCACACGTCCACTTCATAACCCTCAAAGAACCCACCACCCACCAAAGCACCTCACCACCCCAACCCCAAAATCTCCCCCCAAAACTCAAAAACGCGTAAACGCCCATATACACATGCACCACTCCTGCCGAAAAACACAGCGTAGCCTGCAGAAAAAGGAAAAAGCCTCACGCCAGCGGAAGGACGGTCTATCTGGCGTATCGGTGCACTTCCGGTGCGCCTCCGTCGATGCGAGCTTGTCAGTCGGTCATTCATTCGTTCGACGGATCTTGCGGCTCGCCGTATGTATATATATATGAATGGGCGACGCCCGCGGCGGGACGACGACTGCTTTTTCTCGAATCTGGGTCACGACGGACCGCCCGACGCGCGCGCCGAATTTAAAGCTCGAAATTCGGCACGCGCGCGAGAGAGAGATAAAGTTCTGCTGGATGCGTTTCGCCGACGGGGGGAGAGACCGTATATGGGGTGTAATAATTTGCGATTATGGCTTTCGTTTTTTTTTCTTTTTTTTTGGGGAGTGCGGAGTGAGTGCGATGAGCGCGCACGCGTGAATTTATACGGTAAGAGAATTGTAATTTAGAATTCAGTTTAAAGGCTTCGATGCGGATTTTCGTTTCGGTTCTTTCTTAAGCTTGGAAATTATTACGTAAGGTTTACTTGGCATGACTTAACGGAATTTCATTTTATCGAAAAGTTTGATATGAAAACGTTAATAAAAATTAAAAAACTACACAGAATAATCAAAACAAAAGACTCATTCCGGAAACTGCAAGATGCGAATCCAGTGCAGTCCCCGAGCCACTGATTCCTTCTAATCGAGCAAAACAAAATCAGCTCCCGTTCGCTCTTTTATCACCGCTCCCCCCTCGTACACATATAAAAAAACCTCACTGCCCCGTCATCAACAATAGCAGATATATTTCCTCTCTCCCGATATTCACGTGTAAAGCAGCGCGTAGCTGCGTTTATCATTTCCCATGCAACAAAGCGTTACTTCCGAAGCGAAGAGATGTGGAAACGCTGCTGCCTCTATCCGCAGCGTCCCCCGGCTTATCAGCGCCGTAGGAAGAGTAGGCGAGTATACATATAGCTCTCGGCGTCGACGCATTTCCTGCGCGTGCAGGCCGACTGTCGCGCGCGCTGGAGTATCGGATTGTCTGAAATCCCGGAAATCAAAAGTATGCGCTTCGCGGACAAGGTTTAAAGTGTCTTTCGCCAGGGGAATTCGTAAGCGGATTGGTTGGTACGAGTGGGCTTTTGAAATAAATCCGGTGTTTGGGCCTCAATGGAGTTTAGAATAATGCCGCGGGAGAAATTTGAGATTAAAAAATGCCGGTTTATGCAAGGCTGTTACAGTGACATTCTTCTCTGCGCTGAAAATTAGGAGAATCCAACGCGAAACGGAGCGCAGGAAATATAATATTACGTATATAGCTGGAGCATTACACGGCATTATTCGAAACGCGCGCCAATTCTGCGCTAACAAAGCCATCCTCGCCCCATTCATTAATTACCGCATCAATCCGATACATCGTCGACGTCACCATAATGCAAGAATTCCACCCGCCGAAATCAAATCGTACCTAACCTATAATTACCCAGAAAGCTCAGCGCGAGCGGGAAGTCACGCGCATAACCTCGCATCTACACAATCGGCAACTACATCTCCGGAAGCAATCTTGCCTCGCATTCCTCAACATACATATACGCCAGCCGTACATGCTCGCGAATCGAGACTCTTCTCGTCAATCTTGACGATCGCTTTTCCAGTTATTTCGCAACTGCGAACGCACCTACTTAGAGCCGAAACCATTATTCAATTTTCACCGGCGCGCGCTCTCTTATACGCCAACACGCCATTTTGTCCGGGCGCGCTCCACATATAACCAAAGTGCCTGTCCGTCCGTGTCTGTCTGTGTGTCGCTAGCAGTAAAATCTCATTCCGAGGCTGGAAATGATTCATTTTAGGCCGAGCGAGCGCGCGGATTACGCGGATAGCGCTGGGAGGCAGAGATGGACAGCCGTGGATAATGAGGCCGATGCGCGATGTGAAGCCCGCGCGTTTGGCTGTTACGTGTGTTTTATGACGATGTTATGTTGGAGAAGGGGAAGGTTATTTCGGACCGGGCGATTTATCGGCTGGTGTTGACTGATGAAGAGGGTGGGCTGGTAGAGGATGAGTGGGTTTGTACTGGTTGGAATTGATAATTATTGTTCGGGGTTTTTAAATAATTGTGGGGCTAAGGTCGTTTATTATTCTTTTGTTAGCAGAGTACTATGTGAATATTTGATTAAAGTGAAAAATCGGCATCGAGGTGTGTCTTTTCTTTTGTACTATCGAAAAATCCGTCGCTGCATGTTGAAATTCAGCCAGAAAACGTTAGACCGCGCCCACAGATTTTGCGGAAAAGCGAACGCGCCAGCTGACTCTGCGAAAAATTTGGTGCGCAGTCCAACCTCCGCGAACTGATGATTTTCAGATAGGAAATAAAATAGGATGTAATTAGGAGTTAACCGGTTAAATTGCTTTATTATTAAAATAATTGTGACTATTGGTCAGGTCCTAACTCAGGGTATTTTTGGGATTAGATCTGTCTAGTTAAACTTCTATCTGGATTATTTATAATGTGTTTAGAAATAATTAATCTACTATAAAGTCAACATTCACAGATACTTTTTCTAACGGAACAATTTATACCCATTTCCAATATATTCTTTGTCGCAAACATAAACCCAACAAAAAATTCTCTATTCCCATTGTCACCCATTCCCAAAGAAAGTACTAATATTCCCCCTCACCGTGTGACTTTTGCGCCCGTTCAAAGTTAAAAGTTACAAATTGTTCAGCGATCTTTCTACGTCTTCTTTTTTCTGTCATTTTCTTCTGTCTCTCGAGCGCAGATTATCACTCGCTGCTGGAGCGTGATTTATTCGGCGCGCTTTGCGACAAAAGGATATAAGAGAGATTATTAATCGCTCTCCGTGCGCGCGAAATGGAGAAGGCGATTTGCTATTTTCGATGGGGTGTTTTGCATTTTCAGCGATACGTTTGGTAGGAGATTGGAAATTGTTATTAATATTATTAATAATGGCTTTGTTATTAATAATTGTTATTGATATTACTGTGTGGTATGAAGTGAGATTGCATGTAATTAGTTATTAAGTATACGTATGGATTTGAAGCTACATCAAATGGATATCAAAATCGAATTTGTTGTACGTATTAATATAGTTATAATTTTAACGTAAATTTAGCGATATGCGCATTATTACTTCATACAGAAATTCTGTATTATTACATCATACAGAATGCTTTTCATATAAACGTTAATCCAAACTGATCTGTCTGACAAAAAATTTGAAATTTCTGAAAAATTGTTACAAGAGGGAACGGACGGATTACAAGCCACGAATTTCCGGTGTAGAAAACATCTAGCGCTGGCTTAATTCCAACGCGCTCACTGGTAGAAACGTTGACCAAATACATCGCTCTTTCTGCACTAAAAGCTCCGAACATCGCGCTACACAACCCGCTTATTTATATTGGATTCACCATACATAAATTAATATAATTTATTTATTAATCGAACAATCATTCCCAATAAAATCAATCACCAAAAAACCGATATACCACACGTCAACCAAAACTCGAAACTCCACCACGCGAATTAATCTCGCCTCTCCGCTATCCATACTCAGAAGCGAACATTATTCAATCCCGGCCTCAGTTACGTCGCATCTCTATATATAACCCATCAGCGGAAAAGCGCGAAAAAAACCGCTCTCCCCGCTCACTCGAGAACAATAAAAAAAGAAGCGAGACATATACAGGCGCGTGTAATCGCCTCTTTATTATCGAGAGCGACCGGCAAAATCGGGCCGATGAATAAAGGAAGCTGAGAAAAAAAATGACCAACGCGCATAATGCAACGCAGCGTGCATATATAAGAGAGGGAAAAAGCTCGTAAAAAGAGAGGAAGATGAGTTTGTGCCACGCGCTCTTTTTCGATAACGCACTTCCCATTTGACAAGTGGCTCCGCGGCCTGAGCTGCTGCTGCATAGTGGCCGGATGCGCTGGCCGATCTCGCGTTCAGATATCGCTCGGTTTGCAAGCACGCTTTTTCTGCAAGTCGAGCAGGGAGATCGGGTTGCGTGGCCCTTTTTTTCGCGGCTTCTGCGATTTTGCGGTGATATGTGCCCTGGGTTGCTGGGAGATTTTTCGCGGAGTGGGGGTTTTGGTTTTAGTTTTGGGTTTTTGGAGATGGTTGTTGGCGTTTTGTTTTGCGCGATAGATTTTTTAAAATTGGGTTGTGGATTGACGTTTGGTGATGGGAAACTTTTTTAAGGATTTTTTTGATTGATCTGTAGTTTTCTGATTTGAGATTGATTGGTGTAGAATATTGTTATACTGAAGGTGCTTTAGAAGATATGCTAAATTTATTTCCTAATCTTTATCTGTATAATAAAGAAAGTGATAAATTGTAGTTCTTACAATAAAGCGTTATAAAATTATTGATGATTCTTGAAGAAATAAAGATTATTTTAAAACCGTTGCATTACATGCAAGTGTGAAAAAATGTAGCTCTCGAAAAGTATAATTAACTTGGTTCGAGGACGTTCCGATTTCTTTTTTCTGATTAAGAAATCCAATAACACGTGCACTTAAATTTAATGCTGCATTAAATCAATCTTCCTCTTTTTTTATGTTTAATCGATTAAAAAAGTAGGTACTTTTTTTTAAGCTTATAAATAATACACAATTACAAAAATACTTTCGTAAGTAAGACTTCAAAACCAATAAACTCGTTATTATTAAACCATCTAAATTTCCACATCTCACTACAACCCCGTAAAACATTCCCAACATTACAAAACATCACTACAAAACCACCATCACATCAAACAACTCCAAATCCCAGCTCCAAACCCATCCTTCGCCCCAACCTAAAAATACTCTCGCAAAACCAACACTCCCTCTGAAAGCCTGCTCCCATCGTCTCTCAAAAAAATCTCCGCAATTTTTTCCGGCGCGTCTCTTGACTTCCTCCTCCTTTGAAGCCTTAATTTTTCTCTCCTCCTTCTCTCTTTCTCCCACAAGCTCGCGTCATCTCTCCATTCGTCTCGCGTTCCCTTTGTACCTACATACGCTCAGCCAGCCATTCAGGAGGGTCCGCAGACGTAAATATATACCCGTGCTGTCTCTCTCCATACGTATATATGTAACACATATCCGTCGTTGTCCTTCGGATGCGAGCTTCTGCTGATACCGCGAAATTCCGTACACGTGCGCCCGGCTCTGGAGAGCGCGAAATTAGAGATAGTTCTTTGCGTCGATTAGATGCGCTTTATTGATTTAGAGTTACGTTTTTTTTTAATACATGGTATTTCACGTTTTTTTATTGATGAAGCGTTTGTAGAGTGGTATAGAAAATGCATGTAGGAGATTCATTTTGCGAATTTTTTGGATTTTGCTTTTGAGGTGATGAATTTTGTATGGTGAAAAAATATATAAAAAGGAAAATATAGGCACGCGTACGCAGGGACATTGAAGAATGCCTGGCATTTTTTTCTGAACTTTTAATGGGACCGCATTCTTTACGCACATACGTGCCTCTTGTTTTCGGTACGCCGAGAGTTATACGCGTGTACACGTTTGTTTTGTGAAAATATGTCCCTGTTACAGATGCGAAAAAAGGATTTTCGCGTGGAGCATTGATGTATCGGATTTTGAATTCATTTTTGTAAAAGTATTTTTTAGCAAATTATTCCAAATATCGAACATAATGCGGACGATTAAGACACAGAAACAATTTATTGTTTTTTTGCGAAAATACATTTTAATATATTTGGAAAGCCCAGTTTCCTAAATTTACGGCATAAGCCGTTACTGTTTTCATCTTCACGAAAAAAATAAGCTGCATCAGTTTTTTCATCACGAGATGACAGTAGCACAATAAAGCCCTCATAAAAACATATTAAATGAATCTTCAGAGCTTTCCTTTAATGTAAATATAGAGTACCTATATCAGAACTTACATATATATTAACAAAATACAGTCATATTCAGAAACTTTCTAAGGAAAACGAACCACTTAAAACCCGGACAGTCTAAACATTTAATTTCTATAAATCCTCAGATCGCTCGACTTCGCTAATAAACTTCCAAAGCAACCCAAAAGTATACCCACACTCCATCTACAAGCAGCTCCAAAGCCAACATCCTACGAACACTAAACACACCGCTCTGTGTAGATCTCGAATTACCAAGCCTATATTATTTACCAGGCCTCTGTACTCTCGGCGCGTTTACATCGGCATCGTGCAAAGGCACATCGGCTACAGGTCGACCTACTCCGACTGCATCGTGTAATTTAATAATTGAGCTTATGATCAAGCAATTTTCCCATATGGAGCTTTTTAAAAAAAAATTGGCGCGGTGTCTGTATTCAGGGTTGGGAAGAAAGATATGTTAATTTGGTAGAACGAAATACTACCGCTTTTCTTCATAGAAGAATGATTTTCTAATGGTTGTATCTGAGAACAATTTTTTTCTTTAAAAGTTTCCACATTTTGGTATGAACAAAATTCAAAAGTTTCTGATTTCCCGGGATTTGCCCAATACTAAATTTTGCTAGAACTATAGTAAATTCTATCGTAATAATTTTACTGATTTTAGTATATATTATAAATTTAAGCAAAATTAGTTACAAGACGTAGTAATTTTTCTCTTAATCGCAACTCTACTCCTCCATTAGTAAACAACACAGCAATTTCCACGAAACCCCATTCCCCACAAAGCCATACCAGTATATTCAATCAGCAAACGCAAAATATCAAACCCGCGCTCAACTCTCCCAATTCCTCAACCAATCCTCCCACCCAGAGACGATCAAAACCAAAATACGCAATCCCTCGCCAGAACCGTACATCACCCATACCCACAAAGCGCATCAGACATCCAAAAAATCCATCCCGATGACCCTGACACTCTGCCGAGGCGCTCTCTCTCCTTAAATGGCCTTTGCGGTTATGCGCGTGGCGCAGACTCATTCTTTTTCACTCCGGCTCGTGTAATGTTCCGGATGACGCGCCCTGGACGATTGTACAGACGCGATATTGCGAGGCCGTAAATCGCGCGAGGGGCGGCGTTTTAATTGAAGTTTTATTTGAAGGGTGGGGTGGTATGGATGTCGGAATGGTTCGGCTGATCTAGTGGCCCATCGTGGCTTTTATGGCTTGGGTATATTGGGGATATTGGTGGTTGGAGAGCGGTGGTGTTGGTGCTTTTTTTTTTAGAAT
>JAPYZA010003181.1:2528-18209 GCA_030522685.1 Eupelmus azureus | reverse complement strand
CTCTCTCTCTCTCTCTCTCTCTCTCTCTCTCTCTCTCTCTCTCTCTCTCTCTCTCTCTCTCTCTCTCTCTCTCTCTCTCTCTCTTCTTCTTCTTCTTCTTCTTCTCCTTCACTCATCTTTCCCTCCTTTTTTATCACAGCCTCTCTCTCTCCCTCTCCTCTCTTTTTCCGTACTGCCGGTAACAGATTTTTCTCGTCGAGTGCTTCAAAAACACTTTAATAAGTTCTTTCCTCCGCTGCGCTCTCTTTGTTTCATCGTAAAATCGCGGAGATTATTATCGTCGCCGTCGAAGTGACTTTTAAAAATCCACTTTCCACTCGGAGCTTTGATCGCTCGATACACGTGCCAGCGACGAGAGCTAGCTGCTCGGCCGTGCGGAGAGGAGAAAAGTTGGCGCGTATATATATACGGGCCTTTTAATTGTTCCCGCTGTAGAGACATTAATGGCATTGACGGTCGAGTCGAACTTCTTTTCTTAACGGCGCAATCAACTCGAGCCATCGTCTGTATAGTTGGAGAGGTGCGCGCGCAGTGTGTTCTCTGGCGAAGTTGAACTATCTGTTCTACGCGCGATGTCCGCCCTTGTTTTTTTTTTCTTTTTATTGAAGGTGTGTAAATTGCCGAAGACTTGTTAAATTCTGGAAAATAGTAAGAAAGTATATAACTAACCATTGTAATTTTTTTTATTTTTCTTGGTTAACAATAATTTAATTTAAGTAAATTTTGTTGAATTAAATTTATACTAAAAGCATGATTAAATAAATATCATTATTCAGAATCAATAATATCTAATAAAGTCGGAATTTAAGTGAATGAAGATCTTATTTTAAAATTTTTAAAGAAAAAGTTAATTAAATTAATATCGAACAAACAAAAACTTTTATGACAATTATTTTCAACAATGGCAGAAGGACTTTTTTTCAAAAATTAATTTCAAAACTTTTATTAGCCACCTGAATCCCCTTTCATTATTCTGCAAAACGCAGCCTGCAAAATAGAGCGTATAACTACCTTCCCTCACAGTCAGCAACAACGAGCGCGCGATCTTGCACAAGCCGCCAAATTCGCGTTCACAGTCATAATACTCACCCACACTTTCTCGTCAAGCGAGCCATAGCGCATCGGAACTGAGAGGCGGCGATCAGTCACGAATGTTGGTCTCTCTCCCTCTCTCTCTCTCTCTCTCTCTCTCTCTCTCTCTCTCTCTTTCTCTCATATACATGCACACACTCACTCACTCTCCCTCTCTCTTTGTCGGACTACCTCTGGCCATCGATCAAATTCGCGAGCACGCGAGCGATACTTAGCTCGTGCGCTCGTATTATATAAATGACGCGCGATGGCTCATGCCGCGGGAGCATTTGGCTCTCGATTGTATAATGGGTGGAGAGGGGAGGATGCGTATGTGGAGAGTGGACACTTGGCTGATGTATCGCGTTCGAGTTTATAACGAAGATTTCGCCGCAGCTTTGTTAGCAGATACGGCAATATTTGAGATGATTTAGAATCGGATTTGTAATTCAATCGTGTTGTACATTTAGTTTTAATAGTTTTTATGTTCATGGAAAAGCATCCATTGTAAAAAATTTATAATATCAATCGCAGAGAAGAACATTAGCAATACTTTGCATTTAATAATTCTTGAATAACAAGGACAAGCAACACCTCGTTTATGGTCTCTTTTTGGTCTTTTTGGTCTCGTTTTGGTCTCTTTAATTTATTTCACTGAGAATATACCATATAAAATGTTGTAATATCAGTGATATTTTTTCAGAGTATCTCAGAAACTTTTAATAATTGTCTTATAGATGATTAATAATTTTATTAGCGATAATTTCTTTTTATTTTATTTATTGATTTTATACTATGATTAAGAATTTAAGAGCCTTTCTGTGGTCCAACCATCAAATATTTCAGACGTGCTGTCAGTCGAAATATCCTCTCAGTGTCAAACACGCTAAGGGTGTACAGTTTCAAATCCAAAACTCAAGTAAGCTATAAGAAAAAATATCTCCAAGAAAGTAAGTAACAACGAACGCCACTTCGGCTCCCACAGAATCGCATTTTGTCAGTTTCACCGAGGGATACATCGACGAGATATGCCAATCTCGTGAATTCCCCGAGGGCACGAGCAGCGTTTTCATTTCCGAGCGGTCTCGGGCTTACGAGCTTGCGTACGGATCTGCAATGGAGGTTGGATAAACATTGCGTACGAGAAAATAATAACGCACGATCGAGGGGAGACCCGAACGAAAGCACAAAGAAAGTAGATTTTTGTGACGCTACAGAATTGTTTTTTTACGTGGCTTTAAGTAATTATTTAGTTATACCACAAAATATCGGATGTAAATGTTAAATACGTCCATTTTTTTAAATTATTTTTTACATCTGCACTGCAACAGGTAATCAGAGAAAATACTAAGTTGAAGTCATGATATTTTATGACATGCTACGTAAACTCATATATACGTAATCATATAAAATAAAAAATAATTGTCCGGTAAGGTGATGAAATCATAGTCAGAATTAAGTCTTCTCTTTACGTATCTTCCAGTTAGAAAAAATAAATATTTTTTCAAAAAATAAATCATGTATCAAAACCTATTATTGAAAATTATTGTAGACTCAATAGGCCTATAATCTAGATCTCACAAAGAACTTACTTCACACGGTCGCTAATAGAATAACTACTCCCACGATCACTTTCCATTAAAAGGAAAAATCGCTTTCCGAAATATGATGACGACATCGCATCATCCTCCTTTTCACAACGTCCTTTTCTCCCTATCGAAGCAGTGGCCCTCTGATATTAACGTGCTAAAAGACAAAGAAAGCAAGTCCTGCACGTAGAGAAAGAAAGAGAAAGAAAGAGAGAGAGAGAGAGAGAGAGAGAGAGAGAGAGAGAGAGAGAGAGAGAGAGAGATAGAGAGAGATGAACGAGCGAAATAGTGCGCGAAGGAGGGAAGAAGTATTATTATCCGGGGAAATCTGAGGAGGCCGCATATCCCCGGGAGATCCTGCGATCGGTCACGTTCGCGTCCGAGTCTCTGTGTATATACGCGCTGGAGGGAAAGTTTCTCTCTTTCGCGTCTCTCCATCTACACGGGGGCGGCGGTCAAGAGCCGTACGTGTGTCCCTTTGTGTTAGCGATATATATATATATATATATATATATATATGTATATATATCCCCGCATCGAACACAGCACGAGGACGACCTTTACGCGCGCAGGTGGAAGACTTTTTTTTAGAGATCGACTGCACGCTGCGCGTTTGTTGAATACAGAACTTTAGCGATACTTGCTGAATTTTCACTGTGAGAGAGAAGGATTTGAATGGTTTGTGTATCGGTGAATATTTTTCTCATTTACGATTTTCAAGTTATAGTTACAATTATAAGGAAAAATGGGGAATGATGCCAGCTTGGGAAAGACGGCACAAAGGTAGATTTTCTTTGTTTTTAAACAAATGGAAATAATTGCTTCATAGATGTATTCATTATGATTAACTGATTCAGTTACCTGAATATTACGTAATACTAACACTATCGTCAGTTAATTTTCGAGCTTCGACTAAAATGAAAGATTTTGAAATTATATTCTTAGTAATTGTTACTTAAAAAATTAATGATTTAACCTTTATATCCTCATTTTTCATCCCGGAAAAATGTTTTCTAAGTAGAAAAAAATATATCTTTTGATTGTTAATATTCTACGGTACATAAAATAACGCTTAATACATACCACTTAAGAAAATGTAAAAGAAATCCACTGCGGTTCCAGAGAAAAATCTTCTTTTTCAGATCTTCTTGTGGCAAGAAAAATTAAATCAAGTGAAAATCTTTGCAAGCTTAGAATTTTCAACAAGCTGTATACATAATTAAGCTACAAATGACAACTGTTTTATAATCAATGATTAAGTACCTTCAAGCAGATTACTTCTAGAAGAAACAGGGTTTTAGGTAGAAGTAAGAACCCATGTTGTTAATTATTACTTTATTTCATTTAGTAACCAGCAGATTTCCTTGTAAAAAAGCGAACGATAATCAAAGGGATTCGTCATCTTGTCTCCAAACTAAATTTTCACCCGCTATTAAGCCGGCACTGCACAATACCCCAATCAATAACCTCACCTATCCACAATAAAACCTCATCCTCAATCTTAAAACTCTCCTATATAATCATCGAATCCAGCAATCTCATAGCCACAGCAGCGAGATCCGCATCGCCGCGCGCGAGCTCGAGGAAAATCGCATCCGACTGCGTCCGGCGCTGCGTATCCAGCTGCGGCCCTACCTTATCAGCGCGTGTCAGCGGCCGCGGCTAATTAAATAACGCCGCCGGCGCGGACAGCTCGCCCCGGCGATACGTGACTTAACGCTAATTGAAACGAACGATCGGCCGTCACGCGCTGCTGGGCTAGCCGCGCCGCCGGCCCTGCAATATCGCGACTCGGACACGCGCGTGAGCGCGAGCCTGGCCCTGTTTCAGTGTGTGGGTGTATGCGGTGATAGGGTCTATTGGGGATCTTGATTTTTGGCCTGGAGTTAATGGCGTGGTCAGCATTGGCTCTGATTTCGCTTAGGAGCTTTTCTTCTTGCCAGATTAGTTGGGGCCTACGTCTGGTGATGTAGGAAAATTTGGGATTGAATGTTTTTAATTGATTTGGATTTACTATTAATGGGGATTAATTACAATGAAATAATAATTATTTAAAATACTTACTTTTATTATTTTTAAAGAAAGTTTTTTTTTTAATTGCTTTATATATTGATTTTTCTATTCATGCTGAGATTTTATTCTAGTTCCTCAATTAATTTTTCTAGTCATACAATTTTTTAATGCATTCTCGTAACCGCAATCACACACTTCATTTTTCGCGCTAGCTTCGCAGATAAATGTTCACTGAATTGAAAAGCGATGATACATGGCGAGAGGCGATATGCTTGAATGGCGAATGCTTTTATGCGCTTTCACATTTTTTCTCACCTCGCACATTTGCTTTCTTTATCTTCCTGCTAGCTTTCTCTTAGAAAACTACTTTGCAATTTGAGTAAGCACAAAATACTTCTATAAATTATTCACGCTTTTTATATACGTTATAAAAATATTCAGTCATTTTATTAATAGAAGATATAGTTGAAAATAAAATATTACGTTATTTTTTTTTTAAATCAAATATGCATTAGTTAATCAAAAGTATCGCTAATGGCATAATTATTAAAATAATTTAGAGAATAGGATCTTCATAAGACTAATAGAAAAAATAAAAGATTAATATGAACCAGAAATTCAAACAAACATATCAATATAAAAAAACGTATTACAAGCTATACGCCAATAGAATTTAAACCTACAGTCAACCCTACAAAAAAAATGCAAAGCTAGTAAAAATATTATCCAACGCGTTCTCAAACGCGCTTATTGAAAAGCAAGGCGCGCAGAGATAAAGACTATAATACCGCAGAGAAAGAGAGAGAACGAGTCTCCTATATAGTCACGCTAGCCGCGCGCTCGATCATCGGCCTCTCGCGCGTAATTGTCGGTTCGCTTGGTCTCCGTAACGTTTTTCTCAGCTGCCGTCGCTGCCGCTGCTTCCGGCCAGCTGGACAGCACTAGCCGCATTATTCATATAGGTGTCTGTATATACGTGCATTCAGGTACGTGTGATTATCGAAGGCAAAAAATAGTAAGAGCCTGTATTTACGTACGTGGGCGAGTAGGTATTATTGGTGGGAGGGGGCAGGGGTGTATGTACTGGGAATGTATAGGCGAGTTTCGTAGTGAATGTTGTTAATGATTGATACTCGATTGCTGCAGATGAAATATTGATTATTTGTCAATTGATTATGAATGGAGTCAGTTGAACTGCTGTTGTAGAATTGCTAATTTGTTTACGTAGTTTCAACATCGAGCTTATATTAAATTCTGGTTAATATAAAATGCTGGTTAAAATTTACGTAAATTTATGTTTAATTAAAATTTAATTTATGAGTTATAACTATCGGAGTGCTGCTGTACTTTAGAAGATATATTCTATAAATATGAAAAATTCTATATATTTGACATTCAATAGAATTGTCGTTTGATTTTGCACTTTTTTATATCTACATACTATAGTGACAGTAGCATGCAGCAGCAGTACAGCATAGCACTCCGAATTCACCGATTCTGCCCAAACTTTGGGATATATTTTAAGATACAAAAGCATGAAAGAAACTGTAACAGTAATATCTAACGTTCTGAAATATTTATGTTATGAACACTATTAGTGAAAAGTTGCTTCGACTTTAATTGCAAATAATCTAGTTTAAATAAGTTCTACTAAATTTAATAATGAAAATTTAAATCTTAAAACGAAAATAAAATTAGGTAAAACAAGCTTCGATTTTAACATAAACATATCAATGTAGCCCAAAGTAATATTGATTTTTAAATGAGCAATAAAAACACAGTTTGAATTTGAATGAAAATATTTTTAGGGGTTGAATACATGCACTTTCTCTGCTTAAATTTAAATTTACGTAACTTTGAAATGGATCGACCTATTTAGATTCTAAAAAAACAAATAATAGCATTTTATTAACATATTTTATTTTTTAAGATAATTTAACACAGAATTAGATTTTAGAATTTAAAGTCAATGACTATAAACCGAGTATTTTAAAACTTTACGCTGTCTTATTACGTTTATAATATACATATTATGATCAAATTATATTATTCAGCATACTGTTTTATCACGCTCCGACCTAAATCACAAAATTTGTAAAACTTTAACAACCTAACATTCCGGAACCCTTCACCTTCTTTGCACTAACGATGCAAAGTTCAAAAAAATAAGAATCGTTCAAACCGATTCGACCAGCAAAACCAACCCACCCCTCGCCAACAGCATTTACCTTACAGCTTTAAACTCATCAAAAGCAGCCCGACAATTACAGCGTCCGCCTTGCGCGACACTGTCTAGAGAAAAGCATCAGCGTAAGACAGACAGACATTAGAGTGAAACTCGTCCTTCTAAGACGAGCCAGGCTCGGGCGCGTTATCGCAGCTAACGGTTTCATCTGCATAATTATCCGGCGGTGACTCGCGCAAGCGCTCGACTCGCTAGTGCCAGGGCCGCGGGCGTGCGCTTTGCGTGCCGAAAACGCCGACCTGTCTCCTCGGGAACGAAACCAATTATACGCGCTGGACCCCTCCGGGCAGTTGCAGAGAGAAATAGACTTTGGCGCAGGGTTTCAGCTGGATTTTGCAAAGGGGTGAATATAGTCGGGATTTTTTTTCGGGCTGGGGTTGGGCGGGAGGCGATTGATGTTTCGAGGCTTCAAAGGGAGAAAAATAGTTGAGCCGCTTGTTTCAGGTGGATTTGCCGTGACTTTGAAGGTGGGAGTGCGGCGAGTTTTAAATTGAAAGGAGATGGAACGCTCGAAAATTGAAAACTACATTTGACGAGGATGTTGCTGTTTTCTTTGTTTTTAGGTATGAATGGATGCTGCGCTATTTCTGGGCTAACGATAAAACGCATATATAATGCAATAAAGACAGTTAAAATTATACAGACTTAATCAGAGTCGGCTGCATAATAAAGCGCTCATCGCTCAGAAAAAAAATATGTTAACATCCCACTAATTTAAATTGCAAATCTCCCTCTTCCAACAGCTTCAACAAATCTCCAATCACCACACGAACACAACTCACCCCTCTAAAGAAAAAAGTTGAACCTCAACTTCAGTTAATCCCAAAATTGCCTTAAATTCCCGTCTAATTTCAAAATTTCAATCTCGCCCCGCTCGCCGTTTCGCGCCCGAGTCCTCTCCGCCTTAAATTAATTTCACTCAAACACAAGAAAGCTCTCGAGAGTCGCGCGCAAAGATACGAGAGAAGGGCTCCCCCGCGCGTCCCTCAGGAAGATACAAGGCGCGCTCAGCTCGAGGCTACGTCTCTAGGAACGCGGCACATCGGTGCAAGCGCGCTCTGCGCTCGAGGGAAGGTTTTGAGTAAAGGATGTCGTGCGATTGAGCCCCCTCCCCCCCCCCCCTCCATGCTCCGGCACAGGCGCATTAGTTAAGTAACGAAGAGAGGACACGAGAGAGCGATTGCCAGTTGGATTGGTTCTTTAAAGTGTTGGGATTTCAAGGAAATTGGGGATAATGGTCGTTATATCGGTTTGTTTGGGAGAAGATGTTTGGCCTACGCTTTGTTTGATGCAAACGATACTACATCAGCTGTAAATATACTTTTTTAAGAGATGCAAATTTTGTGCTAAAATAAGATCATAACTTTGCAGTATCCTGCGTGTTTTTTATAAATAGTCAACAAAAATATTTGACTGCGATCTTTAATCACGAGTGATGCTGCTAAATTATGTAAGATCCAGAGCTTGAGAGAGAAAAAAAAAACAAATCAGCCCCATAAATAATTTGTGTCAAAAAATATTTGTTACGTACATTATACACCGGCTTTTCCCCATTATCTCCAGCTTTTAACTCAAAAATAATTTGATAAATGTAAGCGATACACGTAACAGAGGGCGAGCGTACCCGCGCTCATCCCGATAGGGAAAACTTTAAGATTAACACCGGGCCCTGGCGCGCACGCGCGCCTCTGCGATATCCCCGTAATAAACATCAAAAGTTTGAGAATTACGGCGAGAGGCCGCTCTCTTATCGGAGTAAGAATTCATGTAGCGAAACATATAACGCAGTTCTCTCTCTCTCTCAGTCTCCCTCTCCCTCCTGATCAATATAATCACCCTCCTCTCTTTCTCTCTTGCACACGGAGATAGAGAGGCTCGCACGCACTGCGTACATTAACGCAGAGCCGAAGGTTGGAGCAAGGTCGAGAAGGGAATGCGAGCTTTGTTGTTTTCTCTGAGGAGAGCCTCAGCTCAGTGGATTGTGAAGCACACCTGTGCGGTATAAATTTTTTTTATGCGAGATGTAGCTCGCTGGATTATAACGGGCTTTTTCAAGCGTGTTTGTTTGGTGTATTATTAGCGCGGTTCTTTGCTAGATGGATTCGTTACATGTAGGATAAAAAAAAATTATATTTTCAATGAAAGTTGACCACGTGGATTTGAAAATTTCATGGGAGTAAGAGATATTTTAAGACTCAACGGACCTACCTACGTTAATCTTATTTTGGTAATTATGTATGAGTTTTAGTTATAGTGGGCAAAATTATTCGCTATTATTATTTACAGTCTCAAATTAACTTGTTTCTCTTTCATCTATAAATCAGACACCAAATAAAAACTATTCCAACCCGAATTAATCCAAAATACAAACTATACACTTGCCAACCCACATAATCAACATCGACAACCATCCAAAAAACTGTACCTCTCCGATCACCTAAATTAATCCACCCTCCCCAGTTCCCCGTCTCATCAATCGCTCCTCAGCTATATCAACGCCGACCATTCCCCCGACAAATGCATCGCATCGCTCGACAGCGAACTCTCGGCTCGTATAAGCGGCTTCGCGCCTCGAAAATGCCGCGATGGATCGCGCACAGCTCGCCTCACGTGTACGGCTCACAACGAGCCGGCAGGGGAGCCGCCACAGAGATCCGCAACTCTAACTGCGATCATCCATTTAGATTATTGCTCGCGCGCCATCCATAATACCGAGCGACCTAATGCGCCCCTACCCTCAATACAGCCGTATACACGGACAGCCGAGCGGGCGCAGGCTGAGCAGAAAAATGTTTCTCGCGCGCGGGCGCGTGCGTGCACGTTTTGCCCGATGTGTCTTACGGCGGCGCGATAACGCGCGGGGTTGCTTATTACGCTCGTTATTTTTCGGCCTCGAGATCTCTGAGCTGTGCTGAGAAAAGAGGAAGAGAAAGGGGAGATTCCAGCACCCTCGGTGATAATGATAGCTGGGTCGAGAGAAACGATGATTTTTAGCTGGGAAAACGCGCGCGGTGGTATCTTTAACAGAGTTGTTAAGTATGATGTGGGTTTTCTGGTTATGGGAATATATAGTGAATTGATCGGAGTGAAATTTAATTTAAACTTGTATTTTATTGGAATTTCGTCATAGGTTTTTTCTAAAATCTTATTTTTGGAAATTGTTTTCCTTAAAATCTGGATCGGCAAATTTCTCTCGAGAAGATTATTGAACTACTCACGAGAAATATTGAATATATATAATACTTTACAGTATTATATTAAAATCCAAACCAACTACTCCTCAAACCTCAACTACCCTTTAAAAAAAAACTAAAAATTGAAACTTCACCGAATAAACATTAACTTCAGCGACTAAAATATCCTGAAGTACCAGCCTGTATCTAGTAATTTCGCCGTACTAACAGAGTAATTTTTCCCTCCGACTAGCTTCGCAGCAAAGCGCGAAGAACTCGCTCTCGCATCTCGCCTCGCTCCATAGAACCCTTACCGCCATACTCACTCTCTCTCTCTCTCTCTTTCTCTCGCTCAAGCTCCAGGAAGAGCTTCGCGAAGATGGAATCTTGAATAGGGGAAGGGACTCGGAAAAAGGAGGCGCGCGGATGAAAGGCGCACTCCCGCGCCTGCTCCGGCAGCGATAAGCCTCTTTCCCGTCGCGCGTTTTCCGCCCGATGTGTCGCTCTCTCACTCTCTCTCTCTCTCTCTCTCTCTCTCTCTCTCTTTCCTCTCGTATATATATATATATATATATATAACCGACCGGCCGCCCAGCTAATTCAAGCCTTTTGCCGCTGCGAAAGGAGCAGGCTTCCCCCTCGTGCTCCACTTTTTCCCTGTCCTCCGGGGAGAGCCCCCAAATCGCATATCCTGACGAATCGCTGGCTCGGAAACCAATGTCCGCTGGGATCGTCGCGCACTGCTGGCTCTCTCTCTCTCTCTCTCTCTCTCTTTCTCTCTCTCTCCCGCTGTAATTGGATGGAGTATCGCCAATATATCTCGTCGCTCGGTCGACGAGCGGCTCCATTCGACTGTCCCCGAGCTGAAAGAACACGAGGTGCTGATATACACGCGCACTCGTTGCTGACTGGTGCGCGCGAGCCCCGATGACGCGATTTGCGCGCGACACCGTGGGATTTGATATTTGCGGATTAGATATATACTGGCTTTTCCTGACGAGAGAATAGCTGTCGGAAATATGAACTGCGTTGTTGATCAACTGTTCGTTTCGACTTTTTGTTCGTTAATAATCGGATCTTTTTTCAGATACGTTTGATGAATCTGAAAGTGACCTCGATGTTACATGTAATTTTTTATATTTTGAAAAATGTAATTTGGGTCGTATTTAAGATGAAAATTCTACAATAATATGAAACATGAAACTGACTGAACGACAGGAATAAATTACCAATTCTACAATTCCCACTGTCAACAACTTTTCAGACTAGTGAAATTCTAGATTAGAATCCGCTAATTCATTCGCGGACCGCACTTAGCAAGCATTTAGCCCCTAACGCTTAATGTAATTATATTCGGCTTACGCAAATCAGTATCGATGTTGTATTTCGAATCGACTCGATTAAGTTCAACCGCATTCGATCAAATCAAGCGTGCGCGCAGCGATAGATGGTACATTAAGCTTACATATGACTCCATTACATCGTCAAACGTTGATAACTCGCTTTAGTCCAGTTGAGACCCGATTGCACCATTAAATCCGTAATTGGCTGAGTGTGCTGGAATAGTGCCGAAACCAGAAAGAACAACAGCTCTACTCTCATCTCAATACTTCTCTTACTCAGTAACATCCTCATCCCAAAATATTCATCTACACCAATAATTCTCCAATACCTCCTTAACCATCCAAACATCCAAAGTCCATCCGAAGCCGATTTACGCTCGATCCTCCCCATTACGCAGTCATCCTCTCCGCAGCGCCATTATTGATTCAGCCAGCATCTTCCGCGCAACCAAACCGATCGCCGGTCGGAATCGTCGATGACGCTAGGATTTGGCCGCGCCGCTCGCGCTTGATGGATCGGACCGAGAGAGAGAGAGAGAGAGACTGATCCTCCTCCTCCTCCTCAGGCTCTCGGTTAGGGCGGCGCTGGCGGCGGCAGAGCTCATCTGCATAGAGCCAAACATATTGAGCCAGGCTAAATGGCCCGAAGCACGCCTCCTGAATATTCAAGGAGGTAACGAACCAAAGTTCGTTTGCGTTTCGCGGCCTCTTTGCCTGCAGTACTCCCTCGGCTTATTAACCAGCCTCTCTGCGCTCGCGCGCGCGCATATCGAGGAGCGCCCCGAGCGTCTCGAATTAAGTTCGCGCGCGACGCCTTATCGAGGGATGAACGGATTTGCCGCGCGCGCTTCCTAAGCCGACGGGTAAGAGTGAGGAGGCCCTTAGGGTTTTCCGGCCTGGGATGTAAGGAGGTTCTGCTGTGCTCGGTACATTGAATTAACGCTAAACGCTCGTCGAGAAAATGTCGTCGGGGTGAGTAGTGCGAGTTATCAGAAATAAAGGATTTCTTGTGGTTGGAGAATTAGAGGGTGTGGGGAGCGAGCTATTGGAAACTGCTTTAGTTTTGCGACGTATTGGGCATAAGTTTACGAATCTCGTAATTTTGACATTATAGAGTTTTAAATTATTTTACATTTCAATATTAAATATAAATGGAGAGCCGGGAGAGAAGAATGTCCGACAAATTATGATTTTATTTCGTTTATATATTTTATCAAACTTTTTAAGAAGTTCTAACTAAATGTCCGTCAGATCTGACATATCATTATACATTCTCAAATACTATATGTTAAAAAAAATTTGTCATTCGTCATTAGAACTTTTTGAAAAAATAACCATCTGATAACTATAAGCATTTTTCTATAATCAATTCTCTTCTCCATCACAAATTATCATGAAAGATCAAAATCTCAAAACTATTTATCACAACCCAATGGTCTCAACTATCTTCAAGCGACGGACGACCTTGTAAACATACCACTTTTTGTCCCATTCACAAGCACCTTTACAAGGCCACGATATCGAGTTTCGCCTTCGTCGAAGGACGAAACAAAGTGAGAGAGAGAGAGCGAGCCCATCGTCGTCGCGAACTTTAATCTTAGACCTCGCGTACGCCTGGCTAGGCCACTCGAATTCGTCGTCTCGCTGGTGGACCCTCGTCAAGATCCCTCGAAGGGTCTGTAGGCAAGCGAGTGAGATGATGTTTTCTCGGCTGCTAAAATATCGCGGCTGACAGCGGCCCGTCACGAGACGCTAACGACGTTTGACGAGGGATTCGATTCGAGGGAGGCCTGAATAATTTATCCGACTGGATCGTACAAGCGCGAGCGCTCGGCCTGATTATTCTGGAGGTGGCGAAGTTAGGAATTAGCGTATTCATTGGGTAAGAAGGTTTGCGGGCCTGTGGAAGCTTACTGAGCAGTACCGTTTTGGGGTGCTGAGAAATCGCTCGTACCAATTTGAACGGTTTACTTAGATTGTATGAGAGTTCTAGAAATTATCATATAAATTTCTTGAGAAATTTTGTAAACATGAAGCAGGAACTTTTTAAGATCCTGAGAACTTTGTGATTCTTACTGATTTACGGATAATCCGCTATTAGTCATGGTAGATTAAAAATGATAAACTAAAAGGATAATTTATTTATATTTTTAATCAACTGTTTTTTAGCGTTCTTTCATAAAAAGAAAAAATTATGAAAGAACGAGCTGAGAGAATACTACAATCATTTTTACGAAGCAAAGAAATACCATTTATTAAAATAACCAATATACTATTCTCTTATGTACAGGTTTATGGTAAAAGTAAATCTTTTAATTCTACCATGATTTATAATACTTTTTATTTAGTTTCTTAGATAATTGGAAAAGCAAAATAGAGGCTCATAAAAGTTTTTGGTTATTTTTACTTTAAAAAGCAAATGATTCATCATCCCAAACCTTAACTTCCTAAAGCGAAAAAAATATCTCAAAAAGTAAAACACGTACCTGCTCAGGATCGATAAGCGCTTCCTCTGCATCAGCACTCGCACAAACCTTGAAAAATTGTGCGCGGTTACAAAATGATCAAAAGCCCCACCGACTCTAATGAGAATCGTAAACATTGCGCCCCCTCGAGGGGTCGACGCCAACGCACTTCAGTAAAAAAAAATGGGAAAGGAGGGAAGCTTTTAGTTTGCTCGCAATTCTACCCACGCGTGTTGCAGCTTGGGGTATATCTCTTCGGATTTTCTACGATTGCTGGAGGCTTTGGGAACTGCCCAACCGTCATTTTAAAAGATGTCTTCTCATTGATAAGTATGACGTGTGGGCAATGTAGTTTTCATCGCCGCTTTTCACGAATAAAGGCATGGTTCAAAATATGATAAAAATAGAGGATCAGTGAAAAATATCTGATATAGAAAAGTACACTAGTTAGAATGTTTAAAAAATGCAAATACATTATGTTTTAGAATAGAGTAATGGAAGTCAAGTATTTTGGCAAGGCCATGGAAATGTTAAAATATTGTGTGTAAAAATTTTTTCGAAATTTAGATCACACCTTTGAACTAAGCTTTTTCATGCATTGATTCCTGGAACCATAACCCTTTCCTTCACCAAAAATATCAAAATTGCATATCATTGTAGCAATGGTGTAGTAAACAACGACGAATCCATTGATGAACATTGCATTTCATTGTAGCAATGGTGTAGTAAACAACGACGAATCCATTGATGAACATTGCATTTCATTGTAGCAATGGTGTAATAAACAACGACGAATCCATTGATGTTATTTTTCTCCAATAATCCATGCCTACCTCAAAGTGTAAAATGTCAATCGTACCGAAACAAAACGAATTTCTTCATATCACTTATTCGTCATACCTTCTCTTTTTTCACCCACTTGTTTTTTCTCATCCCTTCTCCTTCCTACCATTTCGGTCGCCCTTCCAAAAAATCGCAGCCAATCTCCCCTCATACATCTCGCCAGCGAGCCACACTCATGGCGGCTCGCTCGCGCGAATCGATAGACGCCCTCGTGCGCTGAGAGAGCGAGATCGACTCTGCGCGTAATTCGCTCAGAGAGGCGGAAAGTGAATTTCGATAACCGAGTGACTGGAAGTAGGGAAACGGCGACACTCCATCGCACTTTTTATTCCACTTCGGAGGCGCATTAGATACTCGCAACCCAATTATCCGCTAGGGAGTGGTTCTGGTGTCTAGTGCAGCAGCACGCGATGCGCACCGATATATGAACTATTGGTGAGGTTTTACGCGCTTTCATTTTTAATGAGAGAGTGTGTGGGAGAAAGTTTTCTTTTTAGTTAAGATTGCAGTGATGAGTTTATTAGAACATGGGCTAATTTGCACATGTTACTGATTATTAGTAGAGATGAAAGATTTTCAATTCATAGGATTGGAATTTCATATGTACTGTTTAGAAGTTGTAGTTACAACTAGACAAATATTGTATGTTGTGGATAATCTTTTAAAGTTTTGAAAATTTAATAAATTTTTGGAAAAATATTAGCCTTTCAAAAGTTAAATTTATCAAAAAAAAATAAATTAAATAATATTTATTTTATTTTTCTTTACAAATATATATATTCAGTTGACATTCGAAATAAAAACTGTAAAAGCCTTTTTGTCTCTCACAAGATATTATATACACCGAGAGATTCTTGGGACGTCTGGTGTAATTGCCCAATACAGCTACCGTACTATAAACTTTGGGCAGCAGCTCTACAAATTTGGGAGCTCTGCTAC
>JAPYZA010003179.1:0-15679 GCA_030522685.1 Eupelmus azureus | reverse complement strand
AAATTCCTCTCGCCTTTTACCCCTCGGATAAAAATAGTCAACTACCAAAATTTTACTCAAATAGTTCAGTCAAACAAACAAATTTGAAATAATAACATTTTTTATTAAAATGTATCCAGCGACATTTTTGTAAATATTTTTTCGGAAATTTATTGTACATTCTAAAACAATTTATATTATTTCTATGGAAAAAATTCCATTTTACAAAAGTGAACAAATAAAGCAATAAATGTAAACAAAAACAGTACGCTTTTTCCGAAAGCTACCCAAACAATAGCGAATTCGCGAACGCCATCAAATTTCATCAAGCAGCAAAAACGAAAATAGAACGCTAACGTTTTCCAGATAATTGTACAACACTGATCACCCGCACCCATCGAATCCAGCTGCCGATCGCAATAACACCCCAAACCAGACCGACACCACCCGGCGCCCATTGTTACACTTCCCTCCCATAGAAAAGCAATTAGAAAGGAAAAAACAAGCCACGCCTTTAACGACCATCAGTCCTATTTAATTTAGCCCCACGCCCTCCCATACACCAAACCGAGTGCACGTGCTGAAGCAATAAGCTCCGGGGCAAAGAGCCCGGGCAATAGCTGCAAAGTCATCGGGCTCCACGACGACATTCCTCGGCTTACACTCTCTCAGCGGGGGCTAGCGTGCGTGTGTATACGCGTGTCTTAGCGGCGAAATCTTCGACCACCTTAATTAATTTCGCGCGCTCAGCGAGCGACGTCAGCTCTCGGGGATTATCTAGCGCGCCCCCGGAGCTCTACTGCGCGTCGAAATAGTGAGAAATAATGCGAGCAAGCGCGGCTAGGCAACAACGGCCCGAGTCCGGGCTCTATTCTGCGAGCTAGATTGCTGAAGCCGAATTGGATTTGAAGTTGCTTTTGCTGTCTCTCTCTCACTCTCTCGGTGGGCTCCGGAATGCGCCGAGATTGGCTGGCTGTCGCGAGGCTGCGAAAGTGGATTAGAGACTTGATTGCTGATGAATTTAAAAAGCCGATGTGTGATTTGATGGGATTGAGGAGGCTGGCTGCGTGTGCGAGTTGGGAAAGTTTTGGCCGTTTTTACGTTGACGACTGCTCTGATTTTGCGGGCTGAGTTTTGGTTAGTGTTCTAAATAGTGAGTATATGAAAAATGGAAATGATTAAATTGAGAAAGAATGATTCAAAAAAATTTGTATTATTTGACAAATGTTTTTAATAGTAGAATGGACTTTTTGTATTTCATTCTCTATAGAGAAAATTCAATTTTCTATTTTCAATAAAATGTGCAGAAAAATAATTTTGTGGTTTGATACATATTGAGCTGTATAGAAAATGCTATAAAACCTGTAATTTTATCTTTGATTACAAAAATTTCTTGAGAAAATTCTTAAAAAGTTTTAGTATTTATGTAACCTTTCAATTCAATTTCAAGCATTTATAAATTATAAAAATAGTTTATTTATAATTTATAACTATTATAATCTAACTCATAATGATAAAATGTAACTTTTTAAAATTAAGCGGTTACAAATAAATAACATTAAATTATCGTTTATTAACATCATTAATTTTTTATAAAAAAAAGAACATTCAAGTTAAAAAACTTTTCATAATCCGTAGTCCAATAAACTTTTCTTCTGCTAAAATAGAAACTATGCTTTTAAAAAAGTTATTTCATGTACATTTCATAAAGGCTAATACTTTTCAGAATTTAAAAGCAAAATAAAAAAAATTTAAAAACGAATTAAATACAGCTTTTCGTAGAATAACCCACCCGTATCTCGCGCCGTAGTCAGCCTCAAACGCATCAAATATTTTTATTAAAAAAAAGGACAAGTGGCAAAGTAACAAAAATATAAGCGTTTACGCAAATACAACAGACAGAGCAATTTTCTAGAAACATCAACTTTTTGCGACGAATAAAAATTTTCTCCACTCCCACGAAGCCCGCTTGAAATTATTTTCCTTCAAAATACATTTGTTGTTTTTAGTGATATGTTTCATGGCTCGGAGAAAAAGGCGAGACAGAAATTCATCTAGCATTTTCTCGCTCTCTCTCTCTCTTTCTCTCTCTTTCTCTCGCGGTATCTTGCATAAATGCATGATTTGTTTGGCTTGCTCGAGTAACACCGACGTAGATCGCGCGAACGCTTGCGCGCCACTTTATACGAAAACACGAATCGCGCCGCTATGTTTTCTGCATAAATCACGACCGCGATGCTTGATGTTTCGCTTCTACGTAACAATATTTTTTTTTTCTTTTTTTAAAAAAAAAAAAAGAAGTAGAGAAGAGGGCATGCATTTATTCATGGAAATGCTATGCAAGGGAAAAACAGAGGGTCTGTTTTAATTCGCTCATGAATGTCAAAAGAAATTGATTCTGTTGAAACTTTTTCTAAGTTTATTAAAATTCCAGTGCCAGTGAGTAAATTGATTTCGGTCTTACATTGTTTTTCGCACAATAAAGTTGAGAAATCATCCGAAATTTTAAACATCTTTTATATATACACCAAGACGTCGTGGTCGATAAACTTGCGTGTCCAAAACTAATTAATACACACCAACAAAAGGCTAAGAGATATTATAAAATTATCAGATAAGAAATTTTAAAATAATCCTATCAATTTTGCAAATCAGTGAATTTATTCTATTCTAAACTATTCTAACAAGCGCGTCGGGATTTTCAAAACTAAACGCAATACGTCTCTCGCTCCCAAATGTCCGATATTGCACGCAGCTAGATACGTTATCTCTCTACTGCCGCGAGCACATAATTACATATAATTGAATTAAATGCTTGTAAAGCCCGTAGGAACGAAACTGCAGCAAAATCGCTGGCGTGCGAATCCTTTTTAAATCAAAGTCCAGGCAGGCTTAATCTGAATCTCGTATTTCTTGCTCATTACAACAAACGTGTCCAGCTCACGCGATATGTGGAATAGCGTCACTCCGACACACTTATTAAAAGAGCGCGAGATAAGAGAGCCAGGTGGGGACGAACGTGGACAAACGAGGAAAAAAGTAATGCGCCTCTGGTTTCTCTTGAGCGGAGCCTATGCAGCCTTTAAAGAGAAAGTTGCATTTTTCCGTTGTTTTGGCGTGGATTTCTTTATTTGATTTAGAAATTAATAGACGGTGTTTGCGGAGACGACACTGATATTTTTATTTGTTTGGTTATTGTATAATTTGCGATATATGAAGAAAAGTAAGTTTTCACTATTTAGAATCGACGATTATTAGATTATAGGGGAGATCGGGGCTAGTTGGCTATAGGGATAAGTTGGCCAACTCGTAATAACTGGCCATCTGTACTATATACAGCAAAGCGATGTATACTAGACTCATGTATACTCTAATTTGTATACGTACTATAAGACTTAGCGTGATACATGCCTTCGCTTTGATCATAGGAAAGTTTTAGATTTTTCATGTACAAAAATTTTTTTCTTGCTATTTGAAAACTCTTTATAAATTTTTTCATTAATAATTTAAACTGAATAATAATATACAATGTTGTATAGTAATATTTAATATATGTATATTACCTACAGCTAAATTAAAAATAAAATATTTAAAATAAAATAATTTATTTTTCAAATAAATAATTTAATTAAATAAATTATCTTAAGCCAACTTACCCCGTGTCCAAGGCTAGTTGGCTAAATTAAGCAGTGATAAAAAATAAGTCGCAACATAATAACTATGAATATTTTACAATTGTTATCACAGTAAAAATAATCCTTTAGTGGAACACTTCAATTAGTCATTATTGAATTATGGTTTGTATTTCTTGAGGACGATTTATAATAACATACATAAAAAGTGCGCCAACTTGCCCCGGTCTCCCCTACTTATATATTTTCGTTCTAATAAGAAAAATGCAATTATCAAAAAATCAATTCTAATTAGAAAAATGCAATACTAGTACATTCAGTGTGATGTGGACGACTACGCATAGTTCATGGTATCAATAAATAAATCTTAAATAGTGAGAAACAAATTGAATATAATTAAAATCAAAACTCCTAATCAGAAGCCAAATTATTTTGTCAAATAAAGCTCAATAAGAATATTTTTAAAGTATTGGAATAAATGAATTTCTTCGTATGTGTTTCCCTATATATCTATAAAAGTGTTCAATCTTTTATTTTATTTATAATAATATATATTAAACATTAGTTTTTTTCTTAATTTAACGTCTACAGTTAAAACCTAAAAATAATCAGAAATAAGTCTTGATAGTTCACAATCATTTGTAGAAATGAAATTACATCGCAGCTGATGATCAAACGTTTTGATATTAAAGCTTAACTTTTTACATGAAAGTTTTCACGTGAAATCTCTATAAGCCATCTTTTCATCGGTATATAAAGAGTTAATAACATAAATGTACGTAGCCGATTTATTCTATATCAAACGACTGATGGTCAGTATGTTACACTATTAAAAATAAACTTTGTAAAAATATATTTTACTTATTTTTAATATCTTCAGAAAGTTCATTAAGATAGAATTATGCAAGTTTTGTTTTGGGATTTATAAGTATTCACTGAGAGAAAGAATTATTATAGTTTGTGGTTATATCGTGAAAATTAATACAGAATATTGTTACACAAGAGGAAACATCATACTCAAAATAATACCTTATTAATTTTTCCTAATACCTTTATTGATTTCTGTTTGAATCATGAATAAGCCAATGATTAGAAAATCGATTATGTTAAATATAGTTGTCTAGTTATGTACTTTGCAGCTCATGAAATTTGCGAACATCACTTTTCTCTGCACTCTTGACTTGTACTGTCCCATCGTTGCATTTTTCTAATATTTTTATATAAATACATGATTTAGTTAAAAATTCTAAATTTATTAAATTCTATATGATTAAACTGCTTTTATAAAATAAGAGTCTTATTAATATTTAAATAATGATTACTTAAATGTTAACAATTTTTTCTATCAGTGTATAAACTTTAAGTTACCTAATGGTAGCATTTTTTAAAACAATAATTATTGGAAAATATTGATGTTTCTATTAAAATTTTCAGGAGATTATTTTATTTACTAAAACAAATAAATCACTATTTCACTGTTACTGTTCCAACCATTGATGATATGAAGCTGTAACCAGCGCTTCCAGCTTTGAATATCCTGACCCGCCAATATCCAAATCGGCTTTTTGAACGACTAACACAGTCCAATACACTTGGTCGAAAGCAAAAACCGGGTCACTTGCGGCGGTGCGTCATAGCTCTTTCATTTCCCGAAGCGAAGATTCAAAGATCGCGCATTTCGTGATTAAACATTTAACATGTGTTTAGTCTCCGTTACTAAGCAAATATATTCATTTATTTTTTCAAGCTTTGAAATCTTATACAGAATGAAATTTTCATGCTAACCCATAAAAGAAATAATATTCTTTTTTGGTAAGTTAATGTAATATGCCTAGAATTAGTATGTACTCAATCGTTCGAACGAGACTTCAAGATGATTGAATTATTCACCTTAATTCTCTTAATTTATCCATTTATGTATAATTTTCAGATTTAGATTTTCATTCGCTATATAAAAATTGTTACAAGTGATGTGAAATCCTTCTTTGCATAAAAAATGCAGAAACTAATTATTTTCTTTTTTCTCGTTTAATTTACAATTTTTGAAAATTTTCTCGGCATCAAGTTGTTGTTTAAATATACATATAAAACAATAACGTGACATTATTATGACCAAGAAAAATTGATTGATGTACTCTCAGTAACATAGATAATAAATTTTAAAAATTTGTTTATTATATTGTAATTTTGTAATAATGATATCGATATATGGCAAATCCTGAAGATCATTCATTTTAGAGTGTTTTAGAATTCGAGAAAACTATTTTCATTTTGTGCTTTTCAGTCAATAGAGCGTGACATAGGTTTTCGGGATGCTCCAGAAACTGATATATTAAATTATTATTAAAGTAATAAACAAATTATAGTTTACGTAAATTGTTAATAACAATATTCTAAAGTGCTATGAACTACTATTGTCGCTGTTAGACTAATTAGAGAGAAACAGCTAAGATGTAGGCGAGCACGTTCGATACAAGGACGTAGATTACCCATTGAGAAGTTTACAAATCTTTTTCGTGAAGGCAAGAGAGAGAGAGAGAGAGAGAAAGAGAGAGAAAGAGAGAGAGAAAGAGAAAGAGAGAGAGAGAGAGAGAGGGAGAGAGAGAGAGAGAGAGAGTCAGAGACAGAGACCGAATTAACATGTGTTTTGGTGATTAACAATATTGAGACATGCAATAGTGAAATTTCCGTGTTGTCTGATGAACGCATGAAATGCCGATGTTTTCCTTTTTGTACGTTAATTATCTTGTTTACACCTCGTAAATGAGAATACTAGTATAGTTATAAAGTTATTGTAAAACAACTGTAATTTTTTTACTACATGTGTTATTATATAAAAAGCAAAAAGAATTTTAAAAAAGTAAGTATTCTTATTTTATTTCAAAATTTTGACTGTATTCTACAATTTTTAAATTTGACCCACATAGATTTTATTTATTTATTTTAATAATTTCAATGTATGTAAGGAAAATATTTTTCAGAAAATCTCTATAGTTAAGATCACTAAATTTACATTGGCTTGAGATACAGAATAAATTTAAAAAAGTCAGGAAAAATTCCTTTTTGCGAAACAAAAATTGTGAAAGTTTTAGTTTAAATATTCATAAATTATTTATTCTTCATTCTCAACCAGTTTCCGCAATTTGAATTAAAAATTCTTATTTCTTAAATTAAATTTAAACAAAGATAGTTTAGAGTATTGGTGCTATATTTATGATGCTGTGAAACTTTTAATCAGTAGAGCATTTTAATGCTCATAAAATTAAAGTAATTTCACGCTAAGTTTTATAAAAAATCGCACACTCACGAACTTTTGGGTCGTAAACGATTCAGAGCGTATAAAATAAGATTTATGTTTCTGAGGGTAGAAATTAAAATTATTTTCTTGTGCTATTCCACATTTTAACTTCATCGTTAGTATTATTTATTTAAATCTTATTATAATTCTAAAACCTCTGATAAAAAATTAAACGTGTCTCTTCCATAAATTTAAATAAATATTTCCTTTTCAAAACCGTACACTATCGTGAATTTCCTTTCTCGAAAATACCTCATCGTTCACAAGATCCATACATTAAATGTCAAGCAAAAGAAAACCAGCCCACTACAATACCAGTCCAACAAAAGTCTATTTCCTCCACCCCCAACCCTTTAAAAAATCCAATAAAAGAAATTCCAAAAAATTCCACCTATCTCGCTCTCTCCCCGAACCCGAGACGAAAAATCAATCCATCCTACACACATCGGCCAAGCCGCAACCTGCCGTCGCCTCGCTCGCTGCAACACACCTCTATGAAATCCGCGTACCCTTTTTCCTCCCTCCATCTGTCTCATACCCCACCCCTTGCCACCCCTGTATCCATCCAGCTACACGTACGAGGATCAATCATGTGCAGGCCGCGCTCCAGCCCCAGGTGTAATTCCCCGACGTTTCGTTATCGGATGCGGCACGGGTGAGCCGTTATACGATTGCACGAGAACCGAGAGATGAGGGTGCTCGAGTAATTACATACCTGCCGGGGCTGGTTGCGTCATGCCGCGTACGGGAGAGAGAAAGAGCGGCCAGTTACGAGCGCGTGAAGTTTACTCGCAAAGTCGTCGCGCGGCTCTCGACGGTCTTTAATTGGAAAGTATCCGCGATCATCGAGTTGGTCGGCGAGGGACAAAAAGGAACGAGAAAGAGGACAAAAAAGGATGCGAGCTTCGGTCCTTTTACTTGTCTGTGCAAGAAAAGGAAAGAGGAATGGGGCTTAATGAAGGAGGTCTGTGTCAAGGTAGTTGCTAGAAATGCTGTACATGCTTTTAGCTGGAATTCTGAAGAGGGCTGGCTGGATGTCTTTGTAGCGGGAGAGGGATGCTTTTTAGGTTAGGTTGTACTTGATAAGAGTATTTTTACATTGTTTATAAGTTCAGCTTTCGGATAAATAATTCGATCGTACAATTATTTTGTTGATATATTTTTTATTAACAGCAGTGATATTTTAATAATTAAACATAAAGTGTAATCTTAATTGCAAAATTACGTTCTCTGCCATAAATTATTAAAATATTTTACTGATTTTAATTATAATGTACTTTCAATTTATAAACATTTTTAATCGAATAACCAAACGTGTAATTGAATTTCCGTGCTAAATTATTTATAAAATGTTGTATGGAAATTTAAAAGGAATTGATTAATAGATTTCTTTAATTAAATATTATGGTCATGATTTACTGGCATTAATCATATATAATAAATGTTAATAATGTGACCGATTCGGACACAAAACCAACAGGTTGGATATCTTTGGGTCATCAAAGACTTCAAAATTAAAATATGTTGTTTTTTATTTTGAAAATGAGAAGACACATATTTGTTTATTTTTCGATTGTGTAAAAAATACATTTTTTCAAGTGTCTATATTGGTAAAGGAATTAAATACTCCAATGCAATGCAATGATACAATTTAATATCGGAATTAGTTTTCTCGAAAACAAATAAACTAAAATACAAAAATTTGTCAGTAATTAATTATAATCTCAATAATATGTATGCGAATAATATGTTTATACATAATTTTTTCTCATTTCCTTTTTATTTCTTTTTTATGAATAATAAGAATATTGTTATTCTAACTTATGTGTTATTTATTATAGTGGAAGAGAGGACAAGGGTACAGATTATGGATCTTGTAAAAACTTTTTCAGGGTGTTCTTTGATTAAAGCAAGAAGATTTTTTTTCGCAGAGTTTCATCGAATAACCCTTAAGTTTAGAGTTATGGATAATTTTAATTGGGTATTAACTTAGGAATAATAGCTTCTTCACAAAACTTCAATTATATTCTTCGATAATTCCATTTAACATAAATTCTGTCTCAAGTTAAAAGGAGAATTAAAGTAGAGAAAATAAGCTATAATATGTTTTCTACAGAATTAAAAAATATTAAGTTGGTCCAATGTTATGGTAATTTTAATTAGAACAAGAGAATAACGCTATATTAAATTATAAATATTAGTAGTCCAAATTTAGATGAGTTTTTGTTTTTCCCATTTAAACTATCAAAGTGTCTCAGCATTTCCATATCAAACCATTATTAATAATACTTTATTGTGCAAAATATAAAGTTCTTCTTTTTATTAACTAGTGAAAATAAATCAAGCATATTGAATTTTCATAGAAGCCGACTGAATCCATTAAAATGTGTACGTAAATTTAATCATCTATTTTATTTAAAATTTAAGCTGCTCCTGACATTAAAATATATATAATTTTGAAACAAAAACTTTGCCAAAGTTAATACGTTTAACATTTTTCTTCATCCAGGTGGAACCATATAAAAATAGGAAAATGAATAAATTATTTATGGCATTCTCAACAACAATCTTGAAAGTTCATAATTCCCAACAATAATTCAGCAACTACGCGAAACGCAGTTCCTCGTCAACAAAAAGTCCATCTCGAGCGTTAAAAATTCCGGCCGTTTCGTTAAATTAATCTCTTTATGCTCGCGCTGAAAGGTCCCGGCGAATTCAAATAAGGCGCTCATCTTAATAAGCCCGAAAGTCGCTCGCTAGTGCACTAATCGCGAACACTTTGCATATATATACTCGCGCGGAGGCTCCGCGCGAAGCGGCTACCTTATTTCGGAATCGCTTTATAAATTTTCGCTTCCGCACTCGAGAAAGAGAGAGCGTCTCGCCAAATGAGCACTCCAGAGCAAGATAGAGAGAAACAGAGAGGGAGAGAGACAGTAACGAGATAGCGCGGAGCGGAGAATAAATATTCAAATGCAAATTCATCGCATTGACGCTTATACGAGAGGTTTTATACATACCGGGGCGGCGCATCGTCTCTTTCCTTCTCTCTCTTTCTCTTTCTAGCTGCCGAGCGCGATGTATGGCTGAATATAAACGCTGTTTGCGTTTTAGCGCATACGCTCGTTCGGCTACCCCATATTCTCTGTCTATCTCTCTCGTCTTCTCGCTTTCTCTCTTTCTCTCTCTCTCTCTCTCTTTCTCTTCCTGTTTCCCATTCTGGAGTTATGCTTACTTTTTGCAGCGCTAGAAAACCCGGAACGTCGGTGGGGGCGGGGTAGTTGCAGGGTGGCGTTAAAGCGGGTCGAGAGCGACTGCACTTAAGTTCGCAATTAAAACAGACGAAACTTAATGCCGCTCGCTACTGCGCAAGAGAGAGGGAGAGATACAGGGAAAGCGAGAGAAAGAGAGATGCAAGAGGGGAGGGAAGGAAAGAAGATGGAAGCGAGAAAAATATATGGAGATCGAGAGAGTGAGAAATGTAAGAAGAAAATACGTGACGCGTGCGCAAGTGTGGAAGAAAAATATGTAAAAAAACGTCAGAGCGAGTCGGAAAAAACTGTATAATTGAGATTAAGAATGCGAGGGAAGTAAAAGGAGGAAGATGGAGTGATATTTTTATTGCAAAGTTCAGCCGTATGTAGATTATTTAATAAACAAAATATTTTCATGAATCGTAGAATACTTTTTGCATTTTTCCGAACTTTTCAGTAAATTTCGAATTCATCTTATTTTTATCTTTTGTGTCTATCTGTGAATAAACAATATTGGGTATCGCAAGTTTTTTTAATTTTGATAATAATTTAATATTTCTAATACTATGCTGATTATCGCAGATTTTATAAGTTATACGTTTAAAAGAATTTTTAATACACGAAACCTGTATAAATTTTAATGGATGTTCAATATAGAATCACATATTCATGTTAGAGAAATATTGAATACGAAAGTCCGGTGAATAAAATGCAAAATGTTCCTAATTTAAATAATGTCAATATAGAGGTACGTATATTTTAAGCAGAAAAGCGAACACTCCTTGGTTTCCAAAAATTTCTTTTGAAACAAACAATTTTTATACAGAAATATAATTAATATTAAATTTAAATATAAACGAATTTATTTATAAGCATACGATTCATATGTTTATGATTTTTATAAACATTTACATAACATTTACATGCAAAACATTTTTTTAGTAGTAAATGAAGATTTCATTTATGATCAACAAAGCATGCAGCAAGGAAAAAACTTTTAAAAAGCATTCAAAAATGCTAAATTTACATAAATAATTATGTTTACCATCCTGATTTATGTAGAGTAAATATAATAAAAAAATATTTATATTAGACTATTAATCAGAAAGTAATCTACATTTATATTAAAACTATTTGTCGCGAAATTTTAATATATATTACAAATAATTCATAGCTAAAATGTAGAACCTTATAAACTCCAAGAAAATAGCACAGTAAAAATATTTTATCACTATTGTCATAAATTCTTAATTTTTAATAAAATACAAATTTTTACAACTGTTTTCTTCATCAATTTTATTTATCTTTAACTTTCTACAGAAGCTTTTATGCTTTAACAACTTTTTTAAAATTCTCTATTTCACAAATTATTAGCCAATCTATTATTTTTTCTTTATATATCATTCCTTGATAGTACAAATACTTTTCGTAAAATTCTGTACACGTACAAAAATCTTATAGTAAAATTTGTGAAAAAAGAAAGAGTGAAGTCAAATATGCCAACGAAAGAATTAGAGCTTGTTTTTTCAGTAGTAGAGATAGTTGTTTAGTCAAACATGTTCAAAATAATACTATGCTATAATTGTGCCCAAACATAATTGAATAATAATATAATTATATATTTAGTTTTTAATTATTGCTCACTGCGTTCAATTGCAAGACTCTTTAGACTTATGTAGAATCACCAGCAAAAAAAAAAAAAAAAAAAAAATGATGTGCTTTAAGCTACCTTACTACTCTCTTAATTAACCATTTACATTAACCAACAGCTTCCAAAAGTCAATCCGCATACCCAGGGCAGAAAAGTGCATATCACCTTTGACTCTCGAGAGACAAAAGCGAAAAAGGAAAAAAACCCAAACGAAAACGTCCCTTGCCTCCTCTCACTCCAAATGAGCATAAAGTTTGAAAAGACTCGACCGTAATCAACGTTCTTGGCGTGCTCACGTGAAAGCTGGCCGCTGCTCGACGTACCGAGAGTCATCAGGCCATATTGACGTCTTTATTCGTGTTTGTGATGCAAACATTCGACGGCTGCGTAGGTAAATGCCAGATACACACACGCACACACACACACACACACACACACATACACGCCCATACACACACCCACACACACAGACACACACAGACACATACACATATACACACACACACACACACATACACACACACACGCACAAATACAAACACACACGCACATACATACATGTGTACATGCACGCACACACGAATGGCTGTATTCACGTTGGCCGATCCGGTATATCAATCATTTTTATTCCGTTCCATTTCTGCGATTAGTGAGCGCTCGCGCGCGGCCGGCGTATATACGCGACAGCAGGATGTGACTATATAGCCGCGTGGAAAAATAACGGCCGACGTCTGTATCCAGTCATCGGCGCGTATCTAGATGCGTATCTAAATACGGGAAGGATCTATTCGGGATTTTTTTGAAAATAATGGATCTGGCGCGACAAGCTGTAGTAAGTATTCAGAGTGGATTGGAATTCACTGCGTGCATTGAGCTGATTTTTATTTTTAGAAATTACGCAATAGTTATGTTCTTTTGGAGTTTTTTTTTCATTGAATCGATATTTTTAATCAACTTATGACATTTTGAAGCATAAATGCAAATATATAGTTTTGTAATTGTAACTATTTGAATATTTATTTAGTTTAAGTAATCATTTAATTCTATATAACAGATATAGTTATTAGAATATTAAAAAATATAAAAATATACTCATCATATGCTTTTATTAAATTAATTTGTAACTATAAGTAAAATTTCTTAAAGAAGTAGCATCTTTATAAAAGCCATGCGTGACAAACTCGAAAAGTTTTACCTTCCAAGAAATGTTGAACTCTGGAAAATTTTTTTAAACTCATTTTTCATCGCTCAGCTGCTTTGAATTTAGTTTGCGCGTATTTCTGAGAAATGGTGAGTTCTTTTTATTAAGTTTCTTTAAAAAAATACAAATAAAATTTTTAATTAAAAATATGTTTTTTATCAACGTTTAACTTTCAATATTATTTTGCGGAATAGATGTATTTCGTTTATAATTTTTTTTTTTCAATTTTTTTTCTTAGTTGTAATTTACCAGTTTGTTTTAAACTCGAAACTTGTTAATAAATTGAAATAGAAGTTACATATTATTCATTTCACACATTTAACCACTTTTTTTACAAAATGGTTTTCAGTCTCTGGCTCGAAAGAGATGCTATCAATCACTCAATTTCTCTTGTCATTGATCTAATTGCGGTCGTAGTTCGATTTATTATAGCTAGCCATCATTCTATTTTTCCTTTCAACTTTTTTGCATTGTCTGATGTCAATTTCATGCCTGAATACTTTTGTTTTTACCTCTAAAAGCTTAGTTGCAGCAACGTTTTAGTTTAGAGTTACAAGTTTAAAAGTTTTCAGGCTTTGCTGAATCAGATACGGATGTTTTGAAAAACAGTCGTATGCGAACACATCTACAATGTTGATAATCCAATAATATTTTCCTGCGGAGGATAATAAATTTGAAACAGCTATTATGTCAGGCCGAAATATTTGCAGATATATTTTTTCATCAGTATAATTGATATCGTCCGATTTTACGATAGATAGGACTCGACACGAGAACATTCCATCATTTTGAAATAAACACTTTTTATGATTTACGATTTCCATTTATTCTTGCAACTTTGAAAGTGAACAAGTTTTTATAAATATCTAGCTCAACGCACGTGTAGGTGCACGGAGTATTTATTTAGGTAGCTCATGAAATATTTACCTATAATAAAATAGCTACAAAATTTGTCATCAAATCGTAGATGTTGTGCTGTTGAATAAATAACGAAAAAGTTTGTTGTTTAGACAAATATTTTGAGAAAATCAATATACCAATACGTTTTCTAACGTTAAAATAATGCCTTTTTTGAGATAACAGTTGTAATTGTAAGTATTATTTAATTATTTTGATAATTAAACTGTAAGACAGGTATAATTTAAAATAATCTTTAAACAATGTAACAAAGTTTCCATGGATGACTCTTTGTTGTCTTATCTATTTTAGAAAATCTTTAATCTTCTTGGCTCTTGCAACAGTAGTCTAGAAACTTTGTATTAAGTTATCTTACCCGAATTCCTTAACTAGAATTAGTTTCAAAAGAGTTACAGAAAAATAGTTATCACACGGGTGTTTTAAAAATCATTCGGTTCAAACATTATCTCTAGTTACGAAAGGGAATAAGAGCCAAAAAGCTTTCGGTGAACTATTATGTTAACAGTTTTAACATCAAATTAAAAAGTTTAAAACTGCTAGATGGATGACTGTAGGTCTTCAGCTAAAATGAACCTTTTCTCATGAAAACTCATGATTTTTCTTGGTCAAAAATAAGTAATTTTTATTTATTTTCAATTTTACTTTTCCTGTTTTGTATTTTATGTAACTTTAATATGTATATTAAACATATTCATCGAGAAAATTCACGAATTTTCATCAGAATGGGTTACAATCTGAACCTCAAACCATTTACATTTTGAAATCCTCAACTCCCCAAAACTCATACACCAGCAAAACGAAACAGCAAAGCCAAACTTTTTGATAATAAACGACAAGCAGTTTGTCAGCTCTTCATCCAATAAATTCAGCATTTAGCTTGTAATCAATTCAAAACTCATGTTTCCCATCCGGGAGATAAACGCTTGACACATAGCGAGCTTAGCAACTTCATCAGAAATTCTAATTCAGAAGACGTCGTCTATTAAAACTTTCCGCCCTGCACAACACGTGTATCTCTCTCGCTCCCTCTCTGTCTCTGGAAAAAAGAAAGCAACAAAAATACTTTCGGCCCGAGGAGGCTAACCGCAAGAGAGCTCTTCATCCATTAAGACTCTCGGCCCTGATTCATAATTTTTTGCTCTCTTCGTGCCTCCGCCTCCCTCCCGAGTTTCTCTCGCTCGGTTTAGCCCCTTGTCGTCGCGGGCCTCTGCTATGTGCTATCATGCCCGCGTCTCCCAGATCAAACGAGCCTCGCGCCCACACGGGCATGAAATTCGAGCCAGAAGAGCCGGCTTGGCGCGCCTATTTGTCAGATGCGTCGTCGGCGAGGAGAGCTAATCGAGTTAGTAGCCGCGCGTAGCGAAGGGTGAATATAATTTGGCGAGTCGCGAGCCCGGATTAATTCGTTGAAAAGAGAGCCGGCATTGATGAAAGGAAGAAGGGGAATGGTTAGGGGTTAGAGGAGGTTTTGCTTTGCGTTTCGAATTTTCAGGTGTTTGGGTGGTAGTGGTTGTTAACGTTTGGGAGAGAGGTGGGATGTATGAGAGAGTGATGGATAATAGGAGGCAAGATGGTGATAATTAAGAGCGATTGTGTGCCGAGAGGGGAAAAACAAGGTTTTTTTGGGAGGGGGAGGGTTTCGAGGATCTGGCTGGAAATTAGCGAGGGTTGGAATCTGGAGACTATTCAGTCAGAAAATGGGGTTGACGTGATTTTAAATAATTTAGTAGCACTGTTACGATTTAA
>JAPYZA010003178.1:0-20848 GCA_030522685.1 Eupelmus azureus | reverse complement strand
ATACTTACGCACATAGAAGAGTGTTTGTTGCTTTAAATTGTTAATGTTGTAAATGTAAAATGATTATTATGTGCTTTTAATAAAATAGATCCTAGAAAATGTTCTACTTATTTATCAATGCCTTGCATTTGTATATATGTGTATATACACTGGTCAAAGAAAAGGTCTTTGAAATTGTTTCACCTTATTAGATAATTTGATTGTTTTAGCCAATTCTATGGAGGATTTCAAAAACATTCTAAGATATTTTTTTCTTTTGCCAGTTTACAATATATCAATGACAATTCTGACAATAAAAAACTAGATCGCAAAAATATTTAATTTTTGCAAAAAAATTATAATATTATTAATTTAAATAATCAACATTAAAATTAGATCATTTCAAACTTTTGGAACTAAATTTTATCTCTTATAAATTTCATTTTTGATAGATTGTAAATGTGCATAATTATTGTAAATATACTTTTAAGGCCAACTTCTTTACTACTAATTACATGAACGTGTAATCCATCCTCAGGTACATATTAAATAATTGAGCAACTTAATAATTATAAGTTAACACTCTCCAAGAATGGAGCAACGAATCTATTTGCACGTACACTCTTATCAACGGCTGCAATCAGTTACATAAGCTAAACGTATCACAGCCACTTATTAAATACCAGCTCTAAACTATTCTGCACCTTTCTAAAATAATTAAAATAAAAAGTAATTTTATCGCAGCCTTACCTGTCCACTCATAACTACCTCACAAATCCAATCACTAAGTATACAACGCACCGCCAGCGCCGGAATGCCGTATCAAGGAGGATGTCAGGCTCCTGGCGCCCTCTCCCATGCCACTTTCCCTTTTCTCAATACTTATATTTGCGCGGCGGCGGCGGCGGCGACGGCGGCGGCTCAGCAATATCCCGTCTGAGTCTGAGCGCATGCTCTATTGCTCTCTCCTCCCGCGTTGCTGTATATCGTGCGGCTCTCTTCTTCTCAGAGCGGTGTTATCGTCTTTTATACCCGGACGAGAACCACCGAAACACTGATTTTAACGACCGAAGTAGTATTTTAACATTCCCGCAGGCTTAGTTTTAACTTGCGTCTAGTTTTAAGTGGCTCCTCGTCGAGGAATAAATCAGGTGAGTATAGAACTTTCGGAGCGCCCGCGGAGACTCCGAGGACGTCTCGGATTCGTAACCTATAACTATCCGGCTTTATTCATGGCTTCCCTCCCGAAAGTTCCGAGCGGGTTTCCGCTATTGTTTACCGCGTGCCTGCGCATTTTTTGCTTTGAACGAGATTTTGGAATGCGGCTTTTCAGTTATTGATTTTTCAGTAACAATGTCGAGGTGGATTTAGTTTGCCCGAGCGGCAGCTATTTTTGGGAAAGGATGCTTTGATTATCAGTCCTTTTTTTTCTTACTTCGCGCAAGGCGTCTCCGACGCTATTCGTGACTTGATTGCGCGGTTCTATGTGTTCGTAATCAACAATGAGGGCCTGTGTGATCGATTCAGAGAGCCGTGATTAGCGTTTAGATACTTTTATGATGTAAATTGAATGTGGTTGTAGAGGATGTACTGTAAAAAAGATGTGTAAAATTGCGACTCTCAGGTGGTAATGCATATACGACCTATTCTGAGAGTAGTAAGAATACTAAAAAATAGTAAATATTGCGACTTTCAAAATAGCAAAACTATTTTTTAGTACTTTTACTACTTTCAGAATAGGTCGTATTCATTACCACCTCTGAGAGTAGTAATTTTGCAGTGTTGAGAAAAATTAACAAATCTATAAGAAAATTTATCTTGTGATATAGTTAGGTTCAATAGGATTTACTGTTTCATCAATAATTTGAGACTAGTAATAATAAATTATCAAATTTTAATTTTGTACAATGCATTAGTTTTTATATGCATGAATAGTAATATTTTGTTTATAATTTCAGCCATCATGGCTGCTATGGCAGCGCGCCTTTTGAAAGATCCAGCTACGGCTGGAAGTAGAATATTTGTAGGGCATTTACAAACTGAAGAAATGAATCGGAATGAACTAGAAGATCACTTTTCCAAGTACGGAACAGTTGTTGGCTCTTTGTTAAACAGAGGTTTTGGTTTTGTACAATTTGAAGATGAACAAGCTGCACAGAATGCTATCAAAAATGAAAATGGAGCAATGTTTAAGGGCAGAAGAATAGGTAGAGTATATTTTAATATTTAAAATTGCGCTTGGCTACCGTGAATTATTTGAGTTATTATATTACATTCTAATTATAATAAATATTGTACATTGTTTGTTAAATATGATGTACTATATGGAACTATGAATTATTGATTTTTACATTTCATGTTACAGATGTAAAACCAGCGAAAAAAGATGGTCCAGGAGGTGGAGGTGGTGGTGGTGGTGGCGGCAGCGGAGGAGGTGGTGGAGGAAATAATTCTGGAGGATTTGGAAATGATTCTTTCAACAGTAATTTTGGAGGTGGAAATCAAGGTGGTTTCAATAATTCAAACTCACCATTTGGTAATGATAATCAGTTCAATAGAGGAGGTGGCGGTGGTGGTGGTCCTGGAGGAGGTGGAAATAATTCCTTCAATGATCAAGATGATTCATTTAGTGGAAGAAGTAATGATTCATTTAATTCGAAAGGAAATGGTCCACCCTTTGGAGGTGGTAGAGGTGGAGGAAATCAGAACAGAAACCAAAACAACCAGAATCAAGGTGGTCCTAATCAAATGGGTGGAAATAGAGCAAGAGGTGGAAGGGGTGGAAATAAAAGAAAAGGTAGAGATGATCGGGGAATGGGAGGAGGAAGGGGTGGAGGTATTGGTGATCGATTAGGCGATCGAATGGGTGGTATGGATGATCAAATGGGAGATCCATTTGGCGATCCATTTGGTGATCCATTCGGCGATCGTGGAGGTAGTGGTGGTATGGGCGATCCATTTGGGGATCGCGGAGGTGGTGGTGGTGGTATAGGTGACCGACTAGGAGACCGTTTGGGAGATCGCATGGGAGACCGCTTGGGAGACCGTATGGGAGACCGTATGGGAGATCGTATGGGAGACCGCTTGGGAGATCGTATGGGAGACCGTATGGGAGGAGGTGGACTTGGAGATTCTATGGGAGGACCAGGAGGTCCGGGAGGTGGTATGGGAGGACCGGGAGGCGGTATGGGATCCGGGTTAGGATCTAGCTTCCGTTCGAGTTTGGGAGGAGGATTGAGTAGTAATTTAGGCGGTGGCTTGGGCAGCAGCTTAGGCAGTAGTTTAGGCAGCAGTTTGGGCAGCGGCTTAGGCGGTGGTATAGGCGGCGGTATGGGCAGTAACATAGGTAGTGGTGGCATTGGTTTGGGAGGCAGCATGAGTGGAGGTATGGGAAGCAGTTTTCGAGACAGAAGTCCGTTAGGAAGGGCAGGACGTCTGGATGACAAGCCTGGAGGACCCCTTTCTAACTGGGAACTGAATAAGCCTGGCCCAGGTACTGGCCCTCCTGGACCACGTGGAGGATTTGGAGGAGGATTTGGCGAACACAAAAGTCGTTTTGATGATTTCAAAGGACCAGCTCCAGTTCGAGATCCCGGTCCTGGATTTGGGTAATTATGATTAAAATTCAAGTTTTAAATTAGTACAGAAAAATATATACAATAAATATATATAATAGAAGAACTAAAATTTGAAATATACTAAAAGTTAAATACACATCTAAAAGAAGTGCAGGAAATTGATTCTGAGTATGATTAGGAAACTGAGAAGACATTTTTATTTTCTCCTGTGTTATCACTATTATTGAAAAGTATAAAATTTTGTATACAAAATGTGTCAATATAAAATTTTTAACTACTTAGTTCACGACTTGAAATGTGCGAACATCTACCTATATTTTTTGCATAAAAAATAGTCTACAAAGGTGGGATAGTACTAATATGTGCAGAAAAACTTTCAGATTCGTGCTGTACATCTCACCTTTACTAAAAATAGCTTGTTTACTTCCGTAATTACTCAATGTATTTTTATTTTTATATTAAAAATGAATATTGGAAAAACAGAGCTACTTATAATAATTTATGCAGAAAATTTTAAAATATCTTAATCGTTACAGGAAAAATTATTTAAAAAATGGAGTCACAAAATTTTTTTTACTTTTCAGACCTTCATCAGGCCCTAATGATTATCCTTCCATTGCAGCAGAGAAAAATGATTGTGAAATCATTGTAGTCAACAAATCTTTAACGTAATTTACACATTATAATTTAATTATTAAATACAAATTTTTCTGTAAAAATAGTTTTACATGAATTTCAAATTTACAGTGAGTATGCCGAAGTTATTGAGTCACGATTGAAAAAATTGGGATTGACTGTTGATTTACTCTTTCCAAATGAAGATGTTCCCTTAACCCGAGTACTTGGAAACATTGCGAGTCGTGGCTGCTTATATGCCATTGTTATTGCCCCAACAAATAAAGAGCACCATTCTTTAACATTAAATATTTTACATGGACTACCACAAGGTAACATATACTTTTTCTATTATACTATTATACTTTTTAAATACATTTTTTGCATTTGTGCTTTAAATTTTGTCTTTGCTACTTTTTCTTTACATTAAATTATGAAAATTAAACTAATCGAAATATTTGACTGAAGCATAATTAAAGTTCTTTTAATTCTACTTAATAAAAACAAAAAAAGAAACGATATTATTAAAAAATTTAAATGAATATTCTTATTTTAATTTGTTAAAAAAATTATGTTTGTAATGCATTTATGGTATATGTTTTTACAGAGCATAGGAATATGCCAGTAGATGACGCTATAAGTTTAATTATGCGAGATTTTAATAATTACAAATCGGGAGGACGTTCTGTACCAGCCAGTGCTGTCGCAGCTCCTGATCGTCACCCAGACGCGATCCAAGTTCTTCTGAATATGTTAGCAGACAATTTGCAGCTAACCGTACTTCAGTACGAAAGGGTTATCAAGTACTTGGAAATGAGACGAGAAGAACAAGTACAATTTGAATTGGGTGAAGACGCAAAGAATTTGGGTCCGACGTCACTAGTCAGCGATCCAAAGCAAGCAGAGTTACAGTCAAGAATACTCAATATTTTAAATAGTAATAAGAGTAATCCTTCCGCAACATCAACGACAACTGTCACAACGGCGGCTCCAAGCCCTGTGCCAGCACCAGTTCCAGCAGGTAAAATAACCGTCATTGTAGTTTCGCGTTTTAAAGTCAAATCAAGTCGTGATATTGATTACATTTGCGAGTTATGTATTATATATTGTTGTTTTAAAACAACAATAAAACAGTGCCTCATTTTTAAATTTACACAAGCTTTTTTATATCGTGCTTTCGTGGTTTACGTTTCAGAGCTTGAGTAAAAAACTTTAAAACGGGATACCGCTATTTTAAAAGCGTTCTTTCGATTTCTGAGCAGCTTTTTTGCTCTCTTGCGTTTTCAGCCAATCGATTATTGGCTATTAATCGATCATCAAATATGACGATAAGCGCTTTTTTATGTTCTCAAGAACTCGTAGCGTTCGTAAAAAAGAAATCATAATCGGGTTTTAAATATTTTAAAAACAATAAACAACAAATGGCAACACTTGCCCACTTTGCGAGTTTATTTGGGCATTGACATTGTTAGGAATATTTCTCTATTTTGCTCGAAATATATGGAAAGTGTTTTATTTTTAATTTACATTACGTGACTTTTTAGATTTTCTAGCGTTTCAAGTTTTCGTGTGAAAGAAAAATCATTGTCGGATTTTGCCCATTGTGCGTCATTTCTATTGGGCTTCCTTATTATTAGCAATGTTTTGCAAAATATATGAAAAGGATTTTTTATTTTCAATTTGGGAACTATAAATGAATCCCAAAGTTTTAAATCGGTATTTTTTAAATTCGAAAGGCTATTTAGGAATATTTCTTGAATTTCCTTGAACTGCATAAGCGTTTTTGTTTTAGATTTACGTCACGCGACTGTTTAGGTTTTAGAGCGTTTAAACTCTCGCATGGACAAGTCATTGTCGGATTTTGCCCATTTTAGGCTTTGGTATTATTAGCAATGTTTCCAAAAGTTCTATACTAGTATATATAAATCCCAAGTTCAACATTGGTATCATTTATATCAGAAAGGTTATTTGGGGTTTTTTGTTTTTAATTTACGTCACGCGGCTTTTTTTGCTTTTAGAACATTTAAAGCTCTCCTATGGAAGACAAGTCACTGTTGGATTTTGCCCCGTTTGCGTGTTTTTTTGGGGCTTTGCTATTATTAGCAATATTTTTTTAAATATATAAAAAGCATTTTTTATTTTTTATTTGGGAACTACATATGAATTCTAAAGTTTCAAATTGGTATTGTTTTACGCTTCAAGTTTATGGATACAACATTTTATCTGTTGTTACGAACTGAATAAATTTTACAAACTTGCGCAATTTTTGCGCGTAATTTTTCATATTCATTCAGGATTTGATTATTGTTGAATATATCAATACTTTTTCGTTAGGTAGTGGAAGATAAAAACATTTCTGAGTAATTTCTGAAATTATAAAATATTTATTATTTTATACTGTTTTTCTTGAATCTGATTTCTTTCTAAAATAGGATTGAGTGATGCAGTCGAACTTCTTCAACATAAAAATGTTAAATCTAAAAAAAAATAGTAATGAGACAATTTCTTATTTTTTATTTTTCTTTGTTTTTATTGAAAAATCAAATATTGAAATTGTTCTTATTTTAACATAGAATGCTTTATGCCAATTATTGAATTTAAAACAAATGTTTTTTTTTTCTTTTAAGGAATTTATTTGAATAAGAATTTTTCGTAATTCGCTTTACAAGTGAGCCTTTTTAATTTGATGAATAGTGATTCTATATACATAACAAAATCATATTGTTTCAGTGTTGTTTTAACTCACTATAATAAAGTGAATATTGATTTTCATTTTTGAAGAAATCAAAGAAAAAAAAATCTTATGAATTTTAAAATAGATTTTTGCGAATTTGTATAGCAAGTTTCGATTAGTAAATATATTAAACAGTTTCTTTCGTTTTTGAAACACATTTTTTGTTTCATTCATTTCCGTATGATTGCAGAATGCGCCACTGTAATATTTACTTATAATTTAGTGTACTGTAATATTTACTAATAGCCACTGTAATATTTAATGATAGTTTAGCATAGATTGCTTTTCTTTCTGTGCCAACTGCATAACAATTCGAACAACGTTCGTTGTTATTAGGAAAAATGCCGTTTTATCAAATTTGAAAAAATCGCGTTTTTTATTATGTATAGCAACTTTCAAGTTCGTTTTGAAAGTTTGATACGTATTTATCATTTGGCATTATGCCTGATTCTTACGTTCATTTGAGCGTAAAATATTCACGTATAATTTACAAACTATTTTGTAAAATATCGTGCCATTGACTCGTAATCGCTTAAAATTTGAAAACGCGAATTATCGTTCATTCATTTTCAATAAAAAAACGATTTTTACAGAGAACATTATGTGTATAACTATGTAGAAAGATACATAAATAATTATTTATTTATCTTTTTTTAATATCTATGTAACTATTATTATTATATAATAGTTCGTAGTATTGGTAATAAGTTCTTATGAAGTTACTAATAGTAATTTTCACTAACTTTCAATTAAGAAGATAAATTTTTGTTTAAATATTTATGAATATTACAAAAAGAATACTGTTTTTTCTAAGCTTGTTTAAAACGCGGATGTTTGAATATAAATTATTTTTGTAGCTTTAAACTAACAACAGCTTTAAGTAGTTATATATTTTATGATAGTTAAACATAGAATTAACATTTCGCTTTTATAAATCCGCTAGGTGAGGTTTTATTAAAATGTAAGTTACGAACACTATTTTGTGTTTGTAGAATCAAACAAATATCGGATGAACTGACAAATACAGCAGATTTACTATTCTGTAACAAATAAAGTGTGTAGTACATCGGCCATAAAATTAAACGCGTTTTAAGATGTTACGAAAATAAGTGCAGCTTTGTTAAGACTCTGATTTACGAGATTTTGCACTAAAAATGTACTTTATAAGAAATAGTTTTCAAACGTTTGGTTTCAATCTAGCAACTGTCTGTGCTAATAAAGAAATTTACAAACGATTTACGCACTTAAAAGGCTTTAGCGTCTCCGCGTTTTCCGTTTTGCGAGTACTTGTCGAATATTCGTTGGAAATATTTAGTTATTTACATGATTCGCGTTCAAAAAGTAACATTCAGCGAAAAATATTGTGCATTTGTGACTTTTCGCAGATCGAATCTTACTATCAAGGTAAAACCAAATTGTGCTTAATCACGATAAAAAATTTAGCAATAAGCCTCATTCGATCACTATACTCACCGACAAGTCTAATTATCACATTTACACGTGATTATTAAATAAAATAAAAAATAAAAAAATAATAATATGGAAAAAATCACCATATTATCGAATTAGACAATCCGTTTTATTTTTGTTATTCTTTACAATGCTTATGTTTCTAATTAATCATGTTTTTGTCAGCAGTTTCGACGAACGTGTCTGGTAACTCATCGGTCACGACATCAAGCGCAGTCACACCGTCGCCGTTGTTGAACGATCCCACAGTACAGAAAGCTCTTGATAGTCTTTTACAGGGCAATTTGTTGAAAAACATTGGAGATCAGCCGACTCCCACATCATCAGCAGCTCCGCTTTTCGCTGCTTTCCCTAACATCAATCGTTTCTAATCAATTTTTCTTATTTCTGTAATTCTTTCCATATAAATTTGTAATGGTTATTCATTACTTGTTTGACTTGAAGACACGTATCTACCAAATAGCTACGATAGCTGTGACAATTACCATGATCTTTTTAATAAACTTCACTATAACCCTAAATTGTCGAGTATTTTTTTCTAATCCTAATATATCAAACTACCCTTTGACGTGTTCGTATGATATTAAATATTGCACGTGCATTAATTGTTGAATGTCCTGTACAGACCCCCTTTTATAATAAAATCTTTATACCTTAACATTTATAAAAGTTTCAGCTTCTTATAAAGTTGATAAAAATATTACAAGTAAGTAAAATTCACTTTCGATGATTTTCAAAGATTACGTAGATGAATACATCTTATTTTGTATCCAATAAATTTAGTTACATTTCTAGAAAATAACATACAAATTATTATTGTAGAATAAACATCAGCATCTCACCCCTGCAGTAGCAGCGCAAATCATCTATAGAAAATGGAATTTATACAGCCATAAAATGCAATTCAAAATAGGACATCCAATGCTTTATAGATTGTGTCATTTTAAGTAAGCAAAGAAGCTTAAGCTTTAAACAGATCCAAGTTGAAATTTACCTAGATAGTAACTTTTAAGATACTGCGTAGCATGAACTATTTCCTCACACGGCATTTTCGCTTCTGAACATAGAAGTTCAATCATAGTTTTGACTGCATCAACGTCATACTTATTTACTGCTAATCTGTGCCGAAGTGGTTTCAATCTTTCAAAAAGCGCTTTGTTTGTTCTCACAATGGATCCAACATGGTGACGTAGAATATTAGTTATTGTAGGCCAATCTTCTACACAAGCTTGGCAATCACAAACAAAAAAGTAATCGTCCATCATTTTGTTTTTTCTGTCAGTACGTGATATGTTCTGATAACCACCGCCGTAACTTGTAAATATTTGCTCGCCCTCCCTGATGGGGTGTAGGGCTCGTGTTATCATTGTTAAGCCTTCGAAATGTCGAAAAGTATTTGGAGCACAAGAATGGTTCATCAGACTTCCTGTGACGTACAAACCTGACCCAGCTTTCACCCCCGGTTCCTGCTGCACCTAAAATAATCATTTTTTATGCTTTTTTGAACAAGAGCTTTATGTATGATGGCACTTACTTTACAAAGAGCTTCAAGTAATGAAATAGCAGAACATATAAATGCGTTGCATCAGAGACACATAAATGTACCTGGACTTAGATTTTCGACACAGAAATTCAAGACAGATTAGTAAAGAAAACAAACAAATGGCACAAAGGACGTTAGCAAAAGAAGAATAGCATCAACAAACTTGGTTATAATGTCATCACAATCTTAATTAAACTAACACTTACCGAAAATGAATTAGATGATACAATGACACAATTACGGAATATGAGAGAGCTGCAATATCTAACGTCTTTGTTTTCAACAATGTTATTTAATTGATCCGCACTATATTTCTTCCCAAAGAAATTCGTTTGAGTGGCAATAAGAATAGTAGACAATGCTGATATGCAAGCAAAGGCACTGATCTCCTTAAGTGGTCGTGTATCTAAATTTGTAGCTAAACTGAGCGCAGATCTGGAGCTGAAACTATCCAAGGTGCCGGCATCGGTAAACCCTGCTGTTCTGTTATCTATATGTATAAATGTATGATTTTTTAAAACGTAAATAAATAAATTTTTATATAATTTTTTATATATTGTTGTAAAAATAAAACAATAAAATACCTTTATTCCTTTCTGCTTTCTCGGAATCTTTACGTAACTCGTCAATCATTTTTCCATTCTTTGTAGCAATTACCAGAAGTCTTACGATTTTGGTGAGTATTCTTATTTTGTCTTTGTCTACATTAAGTAATTGAGCAAGCACAGCATGAATCGGACACTCGATTCGATGAGCCATTTTCCAAGCCTCATTTTTACACTTTTCTGAACAGTATTGTGCAATAGGACACTTTGGACAAGGCATCAAGTTATAACTACGTGCCAGGCAATTGTGACAGTGTGTGTAGTACCTATTGAAGAAGTAATTCAAAATTTTTATAAAGGTAATTATACAATTTTTTCAATAATAAATAAATTAATTATATTCACAATTTAAATAATGTAAATTATTATAAAGTAACACTTAAATTTAATTTTAAATTTAATTATTTATAAAAATTTCCTTAAACAGCAACTTTCTAATAGCAACAAATAAATAATGATAGCCTTCAATCATCTAAAAAGTTCGACTTACATCTCTCTGTAAATAACATAAGCAAAAGGCTTTTCCTTCATAATAACATCACCAGGCTTAAACGACTTAACAGCTTTCAAATATCTTCCGTATTTTTCAGAGTAAGCAATCTGCGCGCCTTTGCTGAGAGCCGGAGCCTCAGCGTTCGGCCCATAAGCCAGGCTCGTCTCGTTCTCCTCCATCTGGTACCTCGGCACTATCTTCGGATTCCTGGCCATCAAATCCGTGACGCTCTCCTCTCTCGTCTCGGCGCTGTCCTTCCTACAATCGATGAATTTCTCCACCTGGCTAAGCTTGTTCTCGTCGGCCGACGAGCCGTTTGTCTCCGTGGACGCCGGAACGTTCGCCGAAGGTAAGTCATTCATATTCAGATCTTTGATTTGATAGAGCTGGCGCAGTGCCTCGATGGCTTTGCCGGCGCGCTCCTTTAATTTGCGCTTCTTGTCCTCGGGGTAGCCGTAGGTCAGCGCGGAATCGATGTCGATCAGGCACTCACGGTACCGTTGACGACGATAGAGAGCTGCAGAGCGATTCGCGTAAGCGAGCGCCATCGACTCTTTGCTGACGGCGTAGGCGAGGCTCATCGTGTACTTTTCGATTGCCTCCTCGTCGTCGCCCATCACGAAGCATTGATTTCCTGGGTGCAAGGTATTGTTAGAGGTTTTAGGGTATGGTTTATTGATGAAGTATTTGTTTTTAGGTGTAGAGGTGCGATTTCGTTCGAGAGGACTTCTCTTGGTGGTACTATATATGCGGATCTCGTCTCACGTAGGGTATGTGGCTTTCTTCAGTGGGCAACTTAATGATAATTTTGTTATTTTACTTTAATAAATTGAAATAGTAAAATTTGATAAGTTATACTACATTGTAGTTTAATAAATGATTTATGCGTTTGTGTTATACTTATTATTTATTCTTTGTAAAATAAATTGGAATTCACTTTGGTTTTATGAATTTCATAAACTTTTATAAACAGAAATAGTGTAAAAATTTATAAAATTTTAGCTTTCGTCAATTTTTAACTCTTTTACATTGCATTAGTGCATTAAACAATCGATATTCTTTTATAAAAAGTGATTTTATTCATATTACGTTTATGTAATATAATAATAGAATAATACAATAGAGATTTATAGAATAGTACCTTTTATTTAGATTTTTCAATAATTATTTGGTGTTTTATAATAGAAGTCTTATTTTACGAATCATGTATACATGTTAAAAAAAAAAAATTACTTGAACTAACCGCATCGCCTTATAAGTACCTCATTTATATTTAATATTATTAACAATCCCACTGAGAAAGCAAAGTGCCAAAGTAGTTGGCAATGTTTCTTCTAGTTCAGACTTTATAAATAATTTTATAAATTTTTAAATACACGAATTATTTTATTGTTACTATAAAAAAGTTAAATATATTTTAAAGCATAATATATTATATATCGTTTAAGAAATTATGTTTATTACTAAGAACTTGTCACTTCAAAATTACATAATTTGGCACAACTTAATTACGCACTCATTAGACGTTATAATTTTAAGTAAAATTTAGAATAGACTAATTAAATTAATTAAATAAGTTAAAATAGACTAATTAAAATACAAGAACTTCTGTGTAAATAAAAAAAGAAATTAATAAAGTATAATTGATTTTGCACTCACCCTCTTCCCTAAAAGTATTGCAATCCTGATCATTTTTGACGTCGGGAATCAACGTCGGCAATTTCGATTTGACCATGTTGCTCAAAACATGACTTACAAGTGCCTCACATTCCTTTTGCAAACCATAGCCACCATGTGGATCTCGCTTTTTCACAGCAAAAATCAAATCCTTCGCCAAGTCCATCTTCCTATGGTGTCGTCTTCAGCTGATGATTCAAGTAAGTAAAAAATTTTTTTTTCTCCAAAATATTATATATGTCAAATAATTATGCGCATCATATAAATTATTAATATAAATCAAACTATTAAGAAATAATTTATTGATTCCAAAGTAATGAAGTATTAATTAATATCATTTAACGCATAATGTACAATTATATTTTACAACTCAAGACTCTAGTAACTCGATATTTTATTTATAATTGTTGAAATTAAGCCAAGATAAAAGAGAAAGCAGATTTGTTAAAAAAGATTAATTGCAGTTAAATGTTAATGTCGATTTGAAATATTCTACCGTATATGATAGTATTATGGTCCTGATGTTGCGGCGGCGCGCGATTGTGCACTAAATTAGCTAAGGCACTAAGAAGACTAAAGCAACGAGGTGAGACTAAAATTACCTCGACGTGTAAGACGGAAAGGGTTCGTGCAATGCTTTTCATCTGTGTGCATTGTACATATAGTACACACTTTCACCGGCGCAACTAAAACTTATGCCTTTCTACAAACGTACATACATGTTTTACAGTAATATCAATTTCGCGCATGTTAATTACAAAATTAACATCGTTTTTTTTATTAATAAATAGCTTAGTTAATTTTATGCAACTGTTTAGAAAAAATATAAATGTTAAATGAATTAACGTCGATTACTACAAGTTTATTCAATTTATTAAATGATATTTTTTATAAAAAAACTTCAGCTTTTTAATAAATGTTATAATATCATTTGAAACATTTACCGGAATACTTCTCATATTGTACAAAAATTCTTCCTATATTGAAAATACTAGCTAACTTGTTTCCCCAACATTTGGACTCGAAATGACACTTAGAAAATACGGTGACGTAAACGATTTTCTAAAAATGACTACGTATGTAATGTAATAAGTGGGTTCACCATCGTATTTTTAAATTTAACTAAAAGTTTTACCTACACAAACGAACATTGTTAGTAGTTTAAAATACTTATAGGTAAGTTTTTTTTAAAGTTTATTTATAATTTACACCTTATGTAAGATGAATTTGAGTTGAGCGCAATTACAGTTTTATGTAAAAATTAAGATTAAACTATATTCACGTACGTATGATTATTAAAAATTTGAATTCTCAAATTAATTAATTATAATTGAAAAATATAAACTAATAAAAAAATAAAATAAAAAAATTTTGTTTCGTATATTTATGTAGAATAATTTTCTATATATACGAAATTAAAACAAGCCCTAGAAAAATGATGAATAATTCATACGTTTTTACGTTTTTCTATTATCGTATTTTTATTATAATTTTCTACGACAATAGTATGAAAGTTGTATCAAATGTAATATACAAAAATTTACAAATTGTAAATACGTTGTACAAATGTTATTAAAAATGAAATAAAATAAATAGTTTATTTATAAATATTGTAACATTAAATCAACCATATCAAATTTTCCCTCATAGATATTTAAGATGCAAATAAGAATCTATATAATATACTTATATCATTTTAAGTAAGAAATTAAAACACGGTAAGTATATTTTTATTTATAAACTTTTTACATTTAAAAATTAACACATAATATAATAAGCTTAATAAATAAATCTTAATTTTAATTACTTTTTTAATTATTAAGTTTGTTGATGGGGTCCGAAAATCATACTATTGCCGACTGTGCAGATTAAACAGTTTTTTGACGATTAAAAAAATATGTTGCCATATAAACAAGACATAGTTGCTCTCCGTAATCGTACACTCTATATTTCTGCTAAATTTCAGGTCAATATTTCAAAGCATGTAAGAATAAAGTTTGATTAAAATTTTTTAAATACAAAAGAACTTTTAGATTGATGAGTCAATTGAAGAAATTTTTAATCAAACTTCTTGTAAGATGTTTCGAAATATTGACCTAAAATTTTGCAGAATTAGAGTGTACTCTTACGGAGGGCAACTGTTGGTTTTGTTTATATCACGACATATTCTTTTTCATCGTCAAAAAGCTGTTTAATTTGCATATTTGACAATAATATGAATTTCAGATCCCGTTAATTAATGTTTTTAATAATTTTTTTAGAAATAAATGAGTAAAAATTTTTATATTTTTGAAAAATAATTTGTTTTATTTCATTTTTGTATAAACTTTGTAAGGTTAAATAATATTTTGAGTAAATTTAAATTTGTAAAAATATAAAAATCTTTATAGTTCAGAGAGAATAAAAGAATTCGTATATCGTTTTAAGTCGAAAAAGATATTTTTATTTAACAGTATTCACATAATATTACAAAAATGTACATATTATATTTAAATACAATAACATATTATGTAATTTCAAGACATCTTTATAAGTTTATTTTGAGAGTGCACAATATATAGGTTTTGCAGTCGTATTTAATTTTATGTAAACATAAAATTATTTATCACTTTACACATAATATTTAAATTAAAAGGAAATGAAGAATTTAATATTAAAAAATAAATATGTGTGTGTATTTAAAAATAAAGAAAGGTGACATTTTGAAAAATTTTTAATTGTTTTTCCGAATTTTAAGTAACAAAGTGTATACAGTTAAATAAATAAAAATGTATCATTAAAACAATAAGACGTGTATTAGAAAATATAACGTGAGAATCAAAAAATTACAATAAATAAATACGCACTCATAGCAACTTCATAATTGAATAATTGAAGCTTAATCTTGAAATTTTTTGCTACTAGTAATTAACTTCATTAGTTAATTAAATAATATTTATCATTACAACTTATAAAGTATATATCGCATGAATATTCGTAAACAAATATACAATCAAAACGAAATGGATGAAATGCAGATCAATGTGTTGCAGAGTATAAGATTTCATTTATGATCAGTGAGTAAGCTGGTATTCAGTTGCAATATATAACAAGATTAAAAAAAAATAGTACATTTCGATACGGGGGCGGAAGACGATTATTTAGCTCCCGAGACGTTTTTCGACCGAGCGAAGCGAGGGAAAAAATTCAAGGGAGATAAAAATCGACTAATCGACTTACGCCCTAGTGTCGAACTGTATTTTTCACCGCGAGAACCGAAAAATTATGATCGAAGGAGTGATTTTGAGGTTAGAGTGGTGAAAAACATGTTTGCATGGATATGAACATATTATATTTACAAATATAATTTTTTTTAAACTCATTTTCTAATAACTGTTCGCTAAATCGGTAATTAATATAAGATTCTCATTCTTATGCTACATTGAAAAATCCATTATTAATTCATATGCATTTTAAAAATTCAGTCAATATGTCATAATTTCATTTGCTTGCACGCCTGCAACAGCGCACTAAGAGTGTAAAAAATTCTTATAGTCAATTAATTAAAATATATGTTCTTTTTCTTTGGATTAGAAATATAGACTTTTTCACACTTTGACACTAGACATCTGACTTATACAGTTCAGATGAATCGCACGTAGTTTATGCTCCTCTTACGCACTTCTTTGCAGTCGCTCTTTTAATTAAACTCTCATTTCTTCCATTTTTTTTCTCTATACTCGTTCTCTATTGAATAGCTGTTGTTGTTTATTTACAACTTTACCTACTAATAGTTTCATACAAGAATAATCTTGCAAAAGGACTGATATATATGTTTACAATTTTTCTTTAGAATTACATGCTTAATTGAACTTCTGAAAATAATTAATGCACAACACTTTTTGTTCATAAATATTTGTATATGGCGACAATTTACGTCAATTGTTTTCCGAACAGTGCTAAGGAGTCATAATCGCTATTTTTCCCTGCCAAGCCTCATAAGGACATTTCAGTACTTAGCACAAAAATTTACATCAAATATCTATCGCTAAGGCGGCGTTCATTATTATTGCTTGTGAAAAATATTTATGTTACATCAGGTATGTTTGCAATAAACAAACGCCAGAAGGGAGAGTATTACCAGAATAGAAACTCCATGATGATTCTTTAACTTAATTTTAAATTCTTTAATCAAGAAATGTTAAGTCGAAATTTAGAATTGATTATTAAAAAGTTTCTAATTTCTTAGTCTAATGTCATCAAATACGCTTTGAGACGTCTTGTGCACAATATGAGTATTTAGTCAATACTCTAACAATTTTTTTTAAAAGAGCTATAAAATACTGAAGTATTAATGATTACTTAAAATTTCTTTCATTTCAGATATTGCAAATAAATTTCAATTTCTGTATTATGTAATTGTTTAGTATTTGAGCAAATATGCAATAAATACGTGCATTGATTGCTCAATAATTATTTGTGCGTCTTAAAAAAAAGGATTCGAGCAACATACTTCAGCTTTGTCAAAATTCACTAATATCATTTTGTTTATAAAAATTTGTTTGTCTATGCATCATTTATTATTAAAAAAATAAAATGATGCTCAATTAATTAGGTCTGCTGCCTACTAGATAAAGCCCAGCCCTACCTTGTTGACGAGAATATATTCATTGTACCACTTGTATTGCGTTTTCTTACGAGACGTGCTGCAACTGTAAAAAATTTATTGATTATTAAAAAAAAAAAAAAAAAATGAAATATCAGATTTTTATTAAACTTATTTTCAAATAATTACCAGCTGCATCTTGGGGTGTCAAGGGTTTTTCTATAACTTTTTGAAAAACATTCATCCATTCTGCTCTATCTTCTTCACTTTGAGCCGATAGAAGATAGCTGCGATCAGGTGTTTCAAGAGTAAAAGAAAAGCCTTGATCACGCGCACCTGGAGGAACGCCGATTTTTACTGCGTATCCCTCAGATACATGACCCAAGAATATTTCACCTTTTGGATGTGCATCCTTAAAATAAAAATTTTAAATTAAATTTTTAAAAGAACTAAACAAAAATTTAATATATTTTGCTTTTAATTTACCATAGGATCATCGTGATACATTAATTTACGACCATCCAAAGTAAACCATCTTTTTTTATACGCTTCTGAATATCTTGGTCCTGTTTTCCATAAAAATCCTTCTCGTGGAAAATCTTTAGTTAACTGACAGAGTAATTCTGATTCAGTTGCACCTGGATAAGCGACCTGTAGACGATGCAATTTCGCACATCTTATCGCTAAATACCAATTTGTGATGATTTCTGGATCTTCATGATAAACATAAATATGCCGAGTGGTTCCATCTTTCAAGAATGAAATTTGGAGACTATTTTGATTATTTGTTTTAGGAGGAGCAAACGATACATTTAACTCTGATATCCGCAATACTGCCTTAGGTTCCTTTAGAGCATAATGAAAATTATTAGAAATATAAATAGCATTAGTTCCTTTATGTATTATTTAAAAATAGTGCTAAATACAATATAATGTACCTTATTTTCTTTAACATAATACTTTAAGGTATCTTCTGCCTCACTTAGCACAAACTTTCGTGGATGATATTTTGGATCCTCTTTACCTCGTTTCATTAAAAATCCTTCCATGAATCCAGATACATACTGATTTTGTCTTTCTGGATGGCAAAATTCCTGCCGCTCATATTTTGCTCTAATCCACTGTTCTACCAATACTCTGCAAAAATACAAATCCCTCATAAATTTTATCCCATTGCATTATGTAATAAGATCATAAATCTTTTATTTACTGAGGTGAATCTTGGTTTGGTCTTCGATAACAAGGTGGAACTCTCTCCTCATAATGCAATCTTGCTGCTGCATTTCCTACTTCCCGAACTCTAGTCACTTGTGAGTCTTCCCACCTGTCAAGTTTAAGGTGCTTAACTTTTGAAATATGTGCCCCCATTGAACGATGCACACCAGCGCATCTTGTGCACACAAATATTCCTATATTGTAAGATGCCCATTCTGGATCTAAAAAAAATACATTTACAATATTTAATAACAACATCAGTAAAAGACGCTGCTTTTTTATTTAAAAAAAAAATATTTCGTTTCCTCCTCGAGAAGCGACATGCTCTTTATAAGTGAAATGAATCATCAAGGGAAACCCCATGATAAAGTCATGCAAAGAACGTTATACTTTCAGATCCTAAAACACTATCAAACCCTTTTTCCAACGTGCCAATTTCCAAAAAAGATCAAAATCGAGCTTCTGACAATACAGCAAGTAAACTAGCAGCACAACAAACAAGCGAATGTCAACAAATAACAATCTAACGTTAAATCAGCGGCTCGGCTGCATCGCGCATAGCCCGCGAGTTTTCGCGCTATTATCAAGGTAATACGTAGCCCTCAGCCGCGAAAGTCAGACCGTTGGAAAGACAAAAGAATGGAGAATCGTGGAAGACTACTCACTTCTCGCTCCGCAATCGGCGCACACGTTGTTTCCAGGTTTTTTTAAAAGTTCTGCCAGCAGCTTTTCGTTAGGGTCCGCCATCTTGAAACACTCGATGTCAAGTGTAAAGTTGCCGCAGCACTACTCGCGTTCGGCGCATCTATATGTGTATATCTATAAGCGCGCTACGTATAACTATATATGTATATATACGCTACAGCATATGTAAAAAGCGCGACGACAACGACCGAAGAGTTAGCCCCGCAGAGCTAAAGTGTATATATGCACCGAAGTTGGTCGTATATATATTTTGAAATACAAGAGGGGGGCTTCAATGGATGTAAATGGGTAGGGGGGATTCTAGATGCGTATGCAGAGTTGCAGTATATGAATGACGTAAAATGACGTGCGATATGCGATATTTCATTGTTTGGCTCCGGCTTTTGCTACAATTGAAACTGAAATTTAATACCGATGACGTAAAAACGATTTTGATTTTGGGGGGTATAGTTTGTACTGACTTATTGTAATTTGTGAGATGTTGACGAATGCTTTTAATAAAATTTTAAATTGTGTTAGCGAGAATTGTTGTTCACCATTATTTTATGCGTCATTCGCTGAATCTTTTCATTCATAATTATTTTTCTTTCTGTAAAAAATTTTTCACTCTTAGATTTATATTTTCCGATATTTATAGTTTTTCGTATTAGGCCAAATAAACAAAATAATTTTAAATAGATTATTTATTTGATTATCTATAAGCTTTTTCACAGTTTTGACGAGCAAGCTCAGGGAAAAACTGTGAATTATATTTTTGTCGGAATGCTGGCTTTGTATCATTTTCTTGAGGAACATTTTGACCTTTTACTTCTGCTAATAATGCTTGTGCTCTTAATCTTTCTCGTTTTTCACGTTCTAATCTTTCAGCTCTCAATTTTGCAATATCTATCCTAGGTTCTTCTGCTTCTTTTTCTTTCTCTTTTTTATGTTTTTTTGATTTTTTATGTTTCTTGTGTTTCTTGTGTTTCTTATGAGACTTACGATCATCTTCGCTAGAATCACTGCTAGCTGAAGATTTATATTTTTTATGGGATTTATGATCATCATCACTAGAGTCACGAGCTGAATGTTTACGTCTTTTTCGATTTTTATTATCTTCTTCACTAGAATCATCATCAGTTGAAGACTCACGTTTTCTTTTTTTATTATTTCCATATATATCTTCACGTTTAAATTTGTAACCTTCAACTTTTATCTCAGTTTTTTCAATTTTTATATCTTTTTTTGGAACATTTAGTTTGTTTTCAACTTTGATGTTTGGTTTATTCTTATTTTTTAAATTTATTATATTCAAATATTTTTTAATATCTTGCATAGGATCCTCCAAAGCTTTCTTGTTTGGCTTAACTTCAACATTTTTTTCTGAATCATTAATGCGTCTTGGTACTTCATTATACCAGCTTTTACTAACAGCTTCCTTAACACCTTGGCCAAGGTAAGTTAACAATCCTATCTGCTTCTCATATTTTTCTTGTTCTTCTTTTTTTTCTGTTTCGTAATCTTTATTTGTCTTAGTGTGATCAATACCACCTTCCTCTAATTCTTCAAAAAAATTAATGTGCTTTGAAACTTTTGATGTACTCTGCTTTGGTTCCAAATCAGTATCAATTATCTCTGAAATGTCAACATTATGTTTCTTTCTGGACTCA
>JAPYZA010003176.1:0-19745 GCA_030522685.1 Eupelmus azureus | reverse complement strand
TATTTGAGTTTTCGCGCTAAAGCAGTGATTCTCATTTATCGACTCCAGGTCGCTGCGGTCGGCCCCCCTCAGCGTACTAGTCACGGTTGGCTACCGCTGAAAGTCGATTGTTGATGAACGTTGCTGTAATTCTCTAAATCACTACCCAGTTTGCTTGTAGTCCTGTTTGCTCGTCGCTGGTACCCGATCCGCTGCTGCATTGCAGCTAGCAGTGGAGATAGAACCTGACACGTTAGTAATCCAACACCTCCGTCCCGTTAGCTAAAAACTTTATTTCAACGAACGCTCTATCTTTGAATTCACTTGCTAGCCTACTTTCCCTGTTACTGGCCAGTGCATCTATATACATACACCATCATACACCATTGTTGTGATTTCAGCTGTCTAATCTCTTGGCTTCTCGCTTTTTTTTTCCAGCAGCATTGGGGTCCGGAGTCCTTTGGTTGGCAAATAATATGGACCAAAGGGGCCCTCCTGAGGGGGCCCCTGTCGTCGTTGCTGACCCCATGGATATGACCATCATTGACAAAGTCTGCACCGATAGCAATTGGCCCGACGACAACATTGTATCGTCTTCTACATTTTGTGATCATCCCAAAAAGCTTAACAACAAGCTTTTATTTTTAACGGTAATTACTTTTTTATAGGTCTCATTGATTTTAACATGCATGAAACAGTTATCCATGTTATGACTATATGTATGCACATATATATATATATATATTTCAAAACTATTTTAACAAAAATAACTGTTTAAATTTTATTTTTAACATTTATTAATACTACAAGTAAAATTATAGAAAATCTTATATATTTCAAAAATCTATAGCTCATTAAATACTTTTTTGTTTTTATAAGTATCAAGTAGGAAATATTTTTATTTTAATACAGTTGTGTATAATATTACAGTAGTCGTCAGTTAAATTAAATGAACGTATTTTGACAATACTTTTTATTTACCTTAATGATCTATTAATACAAATTTCTGATTAATTTAACTTTGTTTTTAGGTTGAATATGATCCATATGAACAAGTATCTTTTTCATCCAGGCCAAATTCTCCCTTGTCTGACTTTGATCGGGTCAGTCCCCATGATCCAAATATGAGTTCTGCTGCAAGGTATTCCCCAACTCCAGTTCCATTGCCTTCCTCACCTTTCCATAATTCAGTAGTAGTTCTGCAAGAACCTTCATCACCTCTTATATCAACATCAGAATCTGCAGTGCGAATCACAAATGGATATTCGTCACAACTTACTGATCAATCATCTACTGCTAGTATGTCTCAAAGTGATAATTCTGAAGATTTTACTGACAGTACAAGTGATGGATTAGTTTCAAGTGTTGGAAATGAATTAATGCTTATTCAAGGTTAATAATTTTATAACATATACTTATTCTAGGTCAAATTAAATGATAATATACTCATACTGAATTTATATTTTTAACATTTAAACTTTCAACTAGGTTCAAATTCAGATCTAGAACCTTCCTCTACTCCACTTATGTTAGCTGGAATAACAGGCTCTGATTTAACTCTTTCAAGAGATTTTCTTGTAATGCAAGAAGATCAAATTAATGTTATGAATTCTTTGAAATTAAATTCAAGTCTTGATTCTGCTGTTGGTCAAGTTGCTGAAACTATCTTGCCACATGATATAGATGAAGAAACTAACGCACAAATATCAACCATGAAAAGTTATAAAAAACTTTCTGAACAATCTGAGCAAATTTCTGAAACAGATAAAAAAGATGTCCAATGGTGTAAAGATCAAACCAATGAAGATAATAGCCTATGTACGTATTTACATAGCTTTTATATAATTAAATGTTATTATCTAACACATAGAGCTATTTTGATATTAATAATTGCTTTAAAATAACTGTAAATTTAATTGTTTAGGGTATGAAGACTGTGATAGCACTTGTGCAGATGTAACAGATTGTTCTTTGCACAGTGTGTGCACAATTGCGGATCAACCAGTTCCTTCTAGAGCGGTTGCAACATTACCAGGCCTCTATTTATCAATTGACAAACTTCCATCTTCTGATGTAAATAATGGATTACAAGAGTTTGGTGTTTTTGCAAAAAGAAATATTCGTCGTCGTACGCAATTTGGTCCAATTGAAGGGATTTTACGCCCTTACGAAGGATCACAAATTGTTGGTCTACCATTACTTTTAGAAACTAAAGAAGAGGGTGAATTTTTACAAATTGACGTTTCAGATGAAAGTATGTCTATTTTTTATACAATTTTATGATATAATACTTTAGAATCTCAGTAAATTATTTTCTTTTTAGATTCCTCAAATTGGATGCGATTTGTAAGACCTGCACAAACTTATGAAGAACAAAATTTAGTTATATGTCAACAAAACGATGGAATAATATTTCTCACAACCCGAAATATAATGCCTAATGAGGAATTAAAGGCTGGTCCCAGCCTTGAGTATGGAAAACGTAGAAATTTATCAGTACTCGAACTGAAACATAACAATATTTTAGGTGAGATATTTTTAATGTTTTTTTTATATACCAGTCTACCAACAATCAATTTTATAAGTATGCCATTTTTGGATAACAGATTCAAATACGGAATTTTGTACTCAGTCGCATGTAAAGACTGGTCCACTTGAAATTGCAGATGAAAAAGTTTGCAAAAATTCAATTACTGAAAATCGCCGAAATAATTCTCCGAGATTGCAAAAGAAACGCAAAGTTTCTCATAGTTCATTTCAGTATGTTCTTTTTTTATTTTATTAAGTATTTAGGGTATTCACAGTGAGATAAAAAATAATATTAATCTTCTATAATGTTTCATTATATAATTTTTAGGAAATATCTAGACGTTGATGAAGATGAAAAAAATGATTTAACCGATTTAATATCTTCTAAAGCAACAAAATCACATCAGGGAGAAAAAGAAAATTCTCCAGATTCTAAATTGGAATTGATGAAACAAGAGATCACACAATCTGATCAAACAGATTTTTCAGAGGAAACTATGAATATAATTTCATCTAGCATTTACAAGTGTACTGTTTGCTCAAAACGTTTTACAACAAAATCAAAGTTTCAACAACACTGCCTGATACATGCTGTTAAAGATAATCAAACGTTTTCGTGTAATATCTGCTTTAAATCATTTTTAAACAATTCTTCTCTAACTCGTCACTTAAAAACGCATCAAAGTAAGTTAATAAAATTGATGAATTTAAAATCCTTTATTTATATTACTGTCATTTAAATATTTTTCAATTTTAGAAGAAAAGCAAACCCTTGAGTGCCCAGTATGTAGAGAAGCATTTGGTCGAGTGTTAACTTTAAAAGATTTTTCTGAAACACATTTTAACCAAGACGAAACCTTTACCTGTCCTCACTGCCCAAAATCATTTACTAGCTATGCTTTAACTCGTAAGCATGCTAGAGCACATCATTTTGATCGTAAACATGAATGTCAGTATTGTTTGAAATGCTTTCCTGCTGCAGATAAATTAAGAATGCATTTATTAAGACATTCCGATCGCAGGTACAAATTTAATATCTATCTTAAAAATTCTAATTTAAATTAGAAAATCATGACATTAAAATATTATAATTTATTTTAGGGAATTTCAATGTGCGAATTGTGGAAAACAATTTAAACGAAAAGATAAGCTCAAAGATCACGTAACTCGTGTACATTATACACAAAAGACTAACAAGGACCAAATTCCACCAAACAATCGTGCCAAAAAAGCAATTCCAAAGGTTGGTAACAGAAATATACTATGTTTTTACTTATATTAAAATAATTTATTAATTAACATGATTAAGAATCATCGTGAAAGCTTCAAAACAAAATAATTTTGATATATTTTATTGCAGACAAATCCAGTAGATTGTGACCGTTTTATTTACAAGTGTCGTCGTTGCCAAGTGGGTTTTAAGCGTAGGGGTATGCTCGTTAATCATTTAGCCAAAAGACATCCAGATGTCCCTCCTGAGTCTGTACCTGAGCTTAGTTTGCCAATTTTGCGTCAAACTAGAGACTACTATTGCCAATATTGCGACAAAGTAAAAAAGAATTAACTTATTATAATAAATATAATATCATTCATAAATTCTAATACATTCTTTCCAATTTAAGGTTTACAAAAGTAGTAGCAAACGAAAAGCACACATCATGAAAAATCATCCAGGTGCAGCCTTACCACCAAGTAATAGGAATAAGGAATTTGATATCCCTGGCTTACCAAACCCAACATTCAGTCAGGCTGCTGGTAGTATCAAAACTGTACCTCAAGGTTGCCAATGGTGCCATAAACAATATGCCAGTAAAGTAAGTTTCATCATATCAGTTGTAACTACGTTAAATAAAAATTTTTTAAAATTTTATTCATGTCATTTAAAAATAATAATATTACAGGCTAAGCTCCTTCAACATCAGCGTAAAAAGCATTCTAGTTTAATGGAACCCGCGGATCAGATTCCGCGTCCACGAAGCCGTCCACCGCAAAATCAAAATCAGCCGCCGACATCCAGCGGCACCAGTACGAACAAGCCAAGCATCATTAACGAGCACAACGAGATCTGCCTCGAAGAGCCAGAAAGCTCGGACTTCCTGAAGCCACGGATAATACGGGTGAGCGGCGCCGGCGGTGAGTCACTGTCCATCGGCAATGGATTCGAGCTACTGAGCTCGCCGCAATTCGTTCGAGTGCGCGACATGCGTTGAAAGGGCAAAATGCGAGCGCCGCGTGATAGCGGCCCGGAGTTTTCAGCATTTTAGAGCGCGAGATATGATAATCTCAGCGATAATGCGCGCGAGCAAAAAATACGAGAAAAAATAATTTTTGTGCACAGCGAAACCTTGATAAGTCGCTGTGCTTGTTGCTGCTGCTTCTGCCAGGTTGCAGGATGTGTCGGAATAAGCGGAGGGGCGATTGAAGGGTTCATCGATGTGTGCACTGAAGATGGTTTTCGTCTAAAGTATGCCTGGAACGCAGTTTGTTGGCGCCGACAATGCCGAGCATTTGGCGCTCACTCTGAGGAATTTTAGTCAGGGTGCTGTTATTTTGTCTTGTCGGTCGATCGCGCGCGATATTCTTTGCCGGATCGCACCGTGCATAATGTCATGTCGAATTACAAAGATAGACTTATTGTTGAATATGTCTTAAAATGACTTTTAACGAATGGCTTAGCAAAGAGAAACGGCTGTCTAAAATTAATCGATGTGTAGAACTTACCAGGTTTCGACTTGCTAATAATTATGTTAAGATCTTGAAAAGAGAATATTCGTTACACGATTCTTATCCGAGAGAGAAAAACTAGAAACAAATTATTTATGTTTCAAATCATACGATGAAAAGAACCAGCTGGATTGGATTGCTTTTGAAAGGAAACAAAAAAAAATATTTCGAGATTTTTAGATAAATATTTCATAAATTAAAAATCAGAAATCTTCCACGATAAAGCGCTATCGTAATCGTTACGTGGATTAGTCGTGTGCAACTTAGAAAGAAAATGAAATGGCATGTCTCATAAAATAGATCCAGTTTTACCTAGGCGCAAAGAGAAGTTGCGTCTTATTCCCGCATGAACTAATCTTGCGCGTATCAATTCTATGTCTATTCTGGACCTTTCCCAAAAATGTGCTTTGAATCAGCATAAAACTTACACCTTTACCGAGTAGTTATGGAATAAATAATTTGTCATCAATTGTACACACATGCCACAATTAAAATACACTTACACATGTACAATTACACGAACATAACAATTTTGTCTTTTCGTCTCTGACGATTATTCGGTTAAATTAGAGAAATTGTCTGTCACCAAAGATATTCTACTAAAGTAAAGTGTGGATTTCCATTTTTCGATTCTTGCAATAGACAAAAAAACAATGCACAAGAGAGAATAAGCCTGTCGTTAAAAAAAAAAAATTAAATAAAAATCATCTTTACTCCGACTTGTAGAGCTTGTTGCTCGATGTGTACCTGTGATGTGCACAGAACGGAACGATTAAAGGAAGCGAATATTGTGGTATGTAGGTAAAGTTTGACGGCCGAAAGAAAAATACTGTTAATGATCCCAAAAGTAAATAAAGTAACAACGAGCAAATGTCAATAAGTTGTTCAATTGTATTACTCATATATTTTATTTAACATTTCCCTACAGATTTTCTATATTTTATTTATACAATCTGAAGCATTCGAAGCTCACTTAATACCAATGAATTATTCAGCAAATTGTTAATATCATCGCTATATATAAAGACGGAAAATAAGGTCGAACAAGCTTACCGTCTATCAACATTAGATTTTCATTTATCAAAAATATTTTCAATAATTTCTCCTATGTTTTTACAATTACAAGCAAGAGAGCTTATGCGGATACGCTACACTGAATTTGTCCCGAATACACAAAAATTAAAGAAAAGTAAAAAATACTCTCCACTAGAAAAAATAGAATCTATACACACTTTAAAAATCTCGTATTGTGCAAATTCGCTCGGCTCGCGAACCTCTGCCAATCTCAAGTAGACAGCCCCGCGGAGAGAGAGAAGCGAAGTCAAAACGATAATCTTCAGTACCAAAAAGTGCATATTTTCGCAACATCATAAAAAGTGTCAATCATCGCTCAAAATTCATACTCCCCAAACATGAGATCGAAAAACTCGACGCACAAACCAAACTACAGAGTGCAGTCCACCCGCTCCCTCCGCGAGAAAGTCCACAAAACCATCCCGCTCTATCTGCAATGATTAATCGAGTTCTTCGCATTGCCACCCTCGAACTTCTCGCTCGCGATAGCCAAAGGCCCAACGGCCCCGGGCCCGGTGAACCCTCTCTGCCCCGTCTGAGCCGCGGTCGGCTGGTAGTTGTGGCCGTGATGGTAGAGCGATGGCAGGGTGAACGGCGGCTGGTGCATGTTGTTGGCCGTCTCGTAGAGCTGCTTCTGCATGACGGCCAGCGAGACTTTGTTGGCCGAGAGGAACTCCTTCATGGAGATGAGCTCGCCGGACATGCGCCTGGGCGTGTCGATGCCGTGGTCCGGGTTGCCGCCGTTGGCCTCGCTGGGCTTGATCGAGTCCGAGCGGGACATCAGCTTGGTCGGCCGGCGCCTAGTGTAATAGATCGCAGAAACTGAGGACCTTGGAGGCCAGAGTTTCGGAGCTTTTAGTTTTCTAGTCGCTACTTGGCGCATGCTTTGATCTAGTTAACTATTGTTACGGGCAATTAACTTGTTCTATATCTTTCATAGTTTCTACGGTTACGTTGTAATCTTGTGATAGATGAAAATAGTGAGCGATATAGAAGCGCTTTATTGGTTTAGACTTTACTAATGATAAGTGTAAGAAAGAAATAATTCAATTTCTGTTATCAAAGATATGAAAATCGTACGTCACAAGGGATACTTTCTTTCTTACTTTCGTTAGCCAGGTCTAATAGTTAACTAGGTCAAGTAAATTATAGCATGCAAGATGTACTTTGCTAAAAAGTATACGTAAAGTAAAACGTTGAAAAAAATATTTACCTTCTCCTCGGCAAATGCGGCGCAGCCATGAAGCGATTTTGGCAGCTTAATTTGCTGATAACGCAGTTCAACCCTTGCTTTATTACAATCGACGTGACGTTCAAAAGCGAATATATACAACAACATCCAACAACCAGAAAAACAAAATTTGCGAATCTATACCTGCGTAAAGTAAGAGCAAAATATTAATAGACATTTAAATTAATGAAAAATAGAAAAATCTTTGTTCACTTACAAATGAACATAAGGATAATTCGGCTTCTGAGTGCTGACGTAGTCGCCGAAGCCTATGGTCGCGAAGCTCACGAAGCAGAAATATAGCGCCTCCAGGTAGTTCCAGCCCTCGAGGGGCGCGTAGAGTGCAGCCGCTGTACAGGCGACAGCGCAGGAGGTCAGCGACAGGTACAGCATCACCCAGTAGACACTCGGCTTCCAGTGCTCAAGGCCCACCTGTTCGTTAGATTAAAGAATTATTTTACTTATTATATCGCGTATTCGTCACTGATTTATTAAATCCTTGACATTACTTTCGAATATTGCGACTTTATGAAAAAAAAAAACAAGTGTCTTCACGCAGTTTACACTGAAATCAATGGGAAATAGAAAATTGAAGATAAATCGAGAAAAAAATCATTTACCTCTTCCTCTTCATCGTCGAGAATATCCGGCAACGTCGATTTTCCATCCCGCGATTTGGTATTGCGGGAAATTCGCCGCGAGCTCGCCAAGGTCGTTTGCCGCAGACGTTTTTTCAGTCGCCTCAGGTGCAGGCTCCGCAAGATCCACGCGAGGAATGTAATGATTCGCTCCAGGAATAAGTTGAAAAACAAAATACCGCCTGATTGTTGGAAAGCATAGTGTCAATTTTTTCATTATAAAATATCTTTTTTTATTAAATATTAAAATATGATATTGGCTCAAGGTATTCAAGCTAGGACTGTTCAGGCTATATCGCTTGTTCACTGTATTTAAGTGACTCAAGGGGCTAAGAAAAATTACTCCTAAGGTCTTTAAAATCAAGGATGGCCTCAATAATGTATGCATTGTCACGAAGTATCTTGGTAATTAAAATTAACAGATAGGTACTCTCTCTTTTATAGACTTACGATATTAAGGCTACGAAAATGCATAGCAGTTTGCGAGGAAGATTTTTTTTTTGGGAGTTGTATAAAGCTAGCAATATTCCTGTTTTAATTGACCTTCTACACTAAATTTAGTAAAGAGACTTTTGGTCACATTTTCTTCTCATTATACTTGCAGATTTACAATTTTCTTTTTCCACATTACACTTTTAAAATATGCATATGCAAATTTTTTTTATCATCCCTCATAACGTACTCCAAATATTGCAAGTACCAAAATTTTCCAAACAATTTACAAAAATATTTGTAAATACGTAAACCCATCGTATGATTTTAAAACCTTAGACTCCCACTCTAGATTCTTATATTATCCGGATCTCTAACTCCATTTAAAATCCACGGGCAATCGTTAAGTGCATAATGTCTGAGATTTTATTACCGGAGCATCCGAAAAATCCATAAAGAACGACGGCCACCTTTCCGGCTGACGTTTGCGGCGCTGTGCTTCCATATCCTGCAACAAATCCAAAAATAACCATTCCGCGTCCTCCTTAATCCAGCCATTAAAGCGAAAACTTTGAGCAATGCTTCTTCCCATCCCAATTCGAGCCCCCCAAGTGCGCCTCTAATACGCATAAAATTACTCTTTCTCTCGCTTTATTGAAATATTAGTAGAGTAGAAAAATTTGCGAAAGCTGGGTCAAAGAGCTTGCACTTCAGCGGCATTCCCAGGCCTCATATTCTCGAGCCTCCCATTCCCGCGCGTACGCACTTTGGCCGACGACCCGACACCATTTTTCGCGCGCACTGCCTCCAGTTTATGCATATATGTAAACTTTAGAGGAAGGACGAAAGAAAATTGTATATATACCGATGGTTGAGACGATGGTGCCGACGAAGTGGAAGCTGCCGGAAAAGTCCCAGCGCCGGCGTTTGTTGATGATGCCGGTGGCCGAGGCGTTGCCGTACGCGTAGAGCAGCTCGTGGAGACGCTGCAGCGCCTGGTTGCTGCCGCGCAGGTGGTGGCGCCGGAAGGCTTGGTAGATGCGCCAGAACTCGGCGGCCTGGAATTTTTAGGTTGATTTTTTGGTTTTTTATTGATGGTTTTTGGGATTGCGGATTTTTGAATTGTTTGTTATTTTGTGTTTGTGCGGTTGGTTTTTAATTTATTATTCTGTCGAAGGGATTTGAATTTGTTTTCTTTTATATTTTGGATTTTGAACTGATTTTATTATGAGTCCCTTTTTCGATGCGAAGAAATATTTTTACTTCTTTATTGTAATGGTGTCTGCGTATTAAAAACCGTAGGAAATACTTATACTTGCCGTAAGATGCAAAGGAATTTGCCCTACTTTATATTTTCATTGCATCTAGAAAAATGTGTTTTGATAATTAAAATTTGTTCAGAACAAATTTTGGTATCTGCTTTGAAACTTCTTTTTTAGATGAGACTTTATCGATTAATGGGTCGGTTGAATATGCAATTGTTATTTAATGATTTCATGGGCTCTATCTGTGCCCTCTTTAGAAACGAAACAGCTATAGTTTTAATAAACATTAAAAGCAAGATCGTATTGAAACTCCCAGATGTTCGTGCAGGTAAAAAATAGTAATGTAGGCAGCTATTTTTTACCTTCAACTAAAAACTTAATTTTTTCTTCGTACGATTTAAGATCTTGCATTTATTTGAAAATTCGAATTTTTAATTGCATATTTAAGTCCTTATCTGGGAACAATTTTTATTATTCCGTGAAATATTTACGACTTGAATGTACGTGATGAATTTGACACACTTTACGGAAACGTATGTAAAACTTTTTATAGTATTTGAATATGATAAATTATTAACGGAATTTATTTAAAAAACAACAAAGTAAGAAAATGTCCCAGGTTAAGGTTGAAATCTAATTTTAAATATTGACTCTACCATAGCATAATTGTTACATACCTTATGATAGCACATAGAAAATTATTGTTTTTACTTATTCAAAAAAATTGTTCTATCTAACTGCTTTTATCTTTTATTTAAATATTAATCACATTTTTTCATTAACGTATTTAACTGTTAAAATTTTTTAAAAATATTTTTGACTTGTTTGTGAACATCTAAGAAGCAATAATTAAAAAACTTTATATATATTTAAATTATAATCACGTATCAAGTTTAAAATTGATTTAGAAAAATCTCTAGGTATCAAAATATAACAAAATAATTGTTTTTCTTCTCTCTATCGTCAATTACTAAACTCAAAAAGTAAAATATTTAAAAAATTAAAAAATTTTATACATTTTTAATGAATATTTGTTAAACGTGAGTTTAAAATACTTCATTAATTTAATTTTGTTGTTTAAATGCATAATATACTAAATAGAACATGGACAATTTAAATATTTACTAGAGGTGGCAAATATGGGTCGGTCCAATTATTAACAATAATTCAAGGTGCAATTATCTCAAATATAATTTCAACAAAGTTGTATGTAAGTAAACGAAATACAATCGTAATTTCGGATTGCTTCATGCATATTTTGTTCAAATCGATTTCCCTTGATCCAAATCCAGGTGTTTAACCCTACTTTTCCTATAGTATTTCTACTGCTTATAATTTGACGAAGACTAATTGATTTGACAAAGTTTTAAATTTTTAAATAAAATTTACCTAATTTAAATTATTTCTGTGCTTTGATTGCATCAGAATAATTATTTAAAAATTAATTGATACTAAAATTATAAAATTTTACAATCTTTAGCAAATTTTATACAAAATCAGTTTAAAATTGATATCAGTATGTTTTCTTTAATTGCCAATATTTTTTTTTTAATTAATTATAAATTTATCATGCTCTCTTTATGATTTCAAAATACAATTCACCTTTTTGTATATTTCAAGCAATTATTTAGCAATTTAAAAAATTTTAAAATATAAAAACAAAAAATTCGAAGATATTCATTCTAACAACGATACGTAAATAAAAAAAACAAATAATCCATTTAATTCAGCATAAAAAGCTCTCAAAACTGCAAAATACGAAATTCGCAAATTTTGTGCCAAACCTATTTACCCCATTTGGCAATCAAAAACACATCAAACTAAAAAAGAAATCAAACAAGAATAACAACCCATCTCCCATCTCACCTGCTTGATCTCGAGATCGGATTCGAGCCTCTGAAACAGGGCCGCCCCGGCTAGCATGTAGGCCGCAAGCACGAAAGCCAGCAGGATGAACCTAGCGTTGTCCTCCGCGAGGGCCCCGTGCACGCACATCCCTCCTCCACCCCGAATCGCTCATCGCTCACCCCCTAGCCCAGCACTGCACCTCTCACTCCCTGACCGCACGGGCCCAGATCTCTTATTACCAATTCTTTTTTAATAACAGACACGGTCCATTTTTTTACACTACACGCACACTTGTAGTAACACTCTTCAGTATGCTGACTTATAAGATTATTATAAATCCTTTAATAAAATTTTCAAAGCGCATTTCCAAACGCTATGCAACCGTCGGTCTACTCGGCGCGCTCTTGTGTCCTTGCGAGGCGCGCTGCTCCTCGAAACTCGCGGCGGCCGCTCCGCGTGCTTTTTTCGCGCGCGCGCGCCCCGCGGCCCGAGCTTGCACGGCGCAAGCTCGGCGACACTGCGAAAGTATATAGGTATACTTATACACGTCGCCTAGCGGCCGATCGCCACACGCGTCTTTTTTATCTCGGCTGATCTGTCTTAGATTCTTTCTGTTTTGCTTTCTCCTTTTATCTTCGCTGGGTTAAGCTCGAGCTTTCTTTGTCTGGAAATAAAGATGATGCCGGCTACGTGCGGGAATAGCCGCGATCGCTAACGCATCAGAGAGTGTCGATAAACTTTTCGCTATAAATAAAGCCGAGATGCAGTCGAGAGGAGATCGGAGCCTTTTGATTATTTCTTTTTTCTTCGTTCTTTAATCTCTGTTTGCGCTGCCTGCGCACCGGCCTAGTATTCGCGCATGTAGGTCAAACGTTGCTTCCCGCGTTCGGGCTGCGTTTAGTGCGATTTGTAATTGTGGGCTTTTTATGTTGAGGATGTCAACGATTACTGGTGTTATTTAAATCGATAGAGATCGGAGAACAATAAGATTTATTGCTTGTGGAATAGAAAGTAAGATCTAGTTGATTTTTATGAAAATAAAATTTTGAACTTGTTATGGGAAACGTCCGACTTTGGTTCAAATTAATGATACACTGAAAAATCTCGATATCACATGATAATAAAATATTCAATTAATAACGCTGATTCAAAAAAATTCTCTAGATTGCAAATGATTTCTTATCATTACGTCATAATATTTACAGTCAAATCTCTGAAATCATAAAAGACAAATATTTGTAAAAACATCCGCCCTCAAAAATCAAATATTCCCTCTTCCGATAGCCAATCAAACCCTCAACCTTTAATCTTATACCCATGCCGAAATATATACAATTTCTTTTTATTTTCATCCTCTGATCAGTCTCTTGTTAACCATCCTCATAGGAATCGAAACGTCCCCCAGCGCAAATTCCCCGCATCAAAAGTGCCAGGCGCTTCAGTTTCTGGGGCAATTTCAGCCGCGCCGCTCCGACATTGAGAGCGCCGATCCTTTGAACTGTTAAAAATAGAAGAGAGAAAAGCGCGTGGCTTTTTTTTTACTTATATATACATACACGCGTCATACAAATTGGCGCGGTTTCCGGCTGCACTTGGATGAGGTGCGCGCGACGCCGAAGCGGCTGGTTTTCAAAAAGCCCAAAGGCGCCCGCGCTAAGTAAACGGCGCCGATAACTACTTAGCCCGCGAGGCTGCGACCTTCCGCGCGCCCAGCTATGTGTACTTGCGCTCCGAGCTGAGAATATTTTTAGTGCCCCGAGGGACCGTTGGGCCGCAGGAAGATAAGCAAGGAAGCAGGTTTGAGACTCCGAAATTGATATTTTCTTTTTCTATTTTGGATCTGGTTTTTGTTGTTTATGTGGTTGTACTTTTTTCAAAAATAAAAAATCGGAATGAAGGGTTTTGGTTTTTTGGAGAATTTTTTAGTAAGCTTGATACTTGTCGATAAAACAAATAAGATTTTGAAAAAATGTTGACACTGAGCTAATAGAAAATAGATACTTTTAATCAACAGTCAAACTAGTCCAGCCCACGGCTCTACATACTATTATTTTGTACAATTTGTTAATACATATATAAAACACTTATCTTACACTTTAATATTCATAATATACATTATTATTCACTTATTCTAATACGCTGCGGCATTAATTAATAAAATCTGAGTCTTATCGAAATCAATGCCTATTTTGTGTCGGCCCCTCTTCTAATTTTCTCCACACGACCTGAAACAATATAAAACAGAAATTTAAGAACAAATCTAAATATTTTCCATTTTTTTTAATTTTAATACTGTCTAGTATAATTTCAAAATATTATTTCGAAGTTATTTTGAATCACATGAAATAATTTCCTACACAGTTACTACTATATAAGACGTAAATCTATCCACGACCTTAACTAAATAATTTAAAAGAAATAAATCTAAACAGACAAAATCTACTTACATTACACATTTCTCTAACAAGCGCCTTCTCACCGTCGTGACCAGCCTCTCGCTCTAGCTGCTCTCTAACCTCGAGCACTTGGAGCGCCCTAACCACCGCCTCCGGCCTACTGCCCAGGTGGAAATCATCGCTGGGACTTCTGGGGTTCTCCCAAACCTCGTTTGGTCCGGCTGGCGCTGGCCAGCCCTGCGCCCTCGCCTGCAAGATGCTTTTGTCCTCCTCGAGCTGCTTTACTCGCTGCTCCAGACTCCGCACGTACTGCATTGTTTGGTCTGTAACGATTGAGTTAACGGTAAATTTTTGTACAGATAATTAGGAAGTTTTTTAAGTTAATAAATGGTTGAAGAAACGAAGTAACTATTATTATGTTCGACTGACGACTGTAATTTCAGCTGTCCTCAAATACGCTACTCACAATTTTCTGTTATGAACGAAAGAATGACTAGTTTAACTTTTAAAAATTCTTTGAACTGCAAAATACATCATGTTAAACAAATTTCTCCAACAAGTACGGAGAAGCCCGACATGGATACTTAATACTGCAGCGATATGTGTTTCCAGAACTGTTTGCCTTTCCGCAGAGACTGCTTATTTTTTAAACATACACTGCACACACAGTCGCCACGTACTCCAACACACAAAGCCGCCAATTCGCCTCGAGCCTTACAGCTCTAAATTAAAAATTAGCGCCGAAGAGAGCAGAATTAAACTCCTACGCCAATCCCGAGCACATCACGTACCATTAAAAGTAGAAGAAGCATGATGATGCCGAGGCAGCCTCGTCGGGGCAGGTGCACTACTAGACGTCTCGTCGGCGTTGGTACTAGAAGATGATCCATCCCCATCGTCTCTCTGTCCTCCGCCACGTTCCTCGTCCAGGTAAAGGCAGAGTTCTTTGAGCTCTAGGTTATCCTTGATGAGCTCCTGCTGCTTGTTGTCGAGCTGGCGCAGCTTGTTCTGATAAGCCGAGACTTCCTGGCGCATGACGCTGGCCGTGTAGCGCCCGAAGCGCTGCCACTCCCGGGCGAGCTTGCGGCCTTTCTGCCGGTCGTCGTCCAGGAAGCAGCAGAGGTCGCGCAGCTCCTGGTTGTCGTCGCTCAGCCGCTGGTTCGCCTCTTTCAGCACTCGCAGCTCGTTTATCTGGAATGTTTTTTTAGCGTTTTTAATGAAGGTTTTTCGTGGAGGAGTTTGCTTCGTAGAATGTGCCGTTATGTGTTTAAATTTACATGCATTGAATAGTAATGAATGATTTCGTAGATTAGAGATTACTAAAATCATCTTGGATTGTAGATATTTCCAAAACCAATTATGTTTTCATTGATTTTTTCGCACTGTATGCTCTCAATATGCTATAAGGCGTATAAAATTATCTTTTAAGCGTGATTAACAAATAAAAACTAAATTATAAAACTTTTTTACATATATTTTAGTTCACCAAACATACACGAAAACAATAAAATTACCCAAATCAAAACTTTAACCTCACCAGAGTCTGAATCTGCCGATGCTGCTCGGCGGCCAGCCTGGCGATGTCGCTCTCCGTCTTCCTCACGAACTTGAGCATCTCGACGGGCCCGAGCCTCAGGAACTCGTCGTCCGTTATCCTCTGCCTCGTCGGCTGACCATTCACGTTGACCTGGCCCCCGCTGGCATTGGTACTCGGTATTCCGAGGCCAGCCGCCGGACCTACCGCCTGGGCCGTCGGCACGCCGATTCCCGGAGGCTGGGACGATGCTGGACCGGTCAGGAAAGTCTTGCCGGCCGGCTGCAGACCGAAGCCCGCTTGGAGTTTGTCGGTTCTGTGGAAGAGATTGGCTTGGTTGAGATCGTTTGCTGAGATTTATATTGCTACGTGTGTGGTTAATGGGTGGTTTTATTGGAGTTTCGTTGCGGTTAAGGTAACGATTTGTGAAATCGGGTGGACGTGGAATTTCAGGCGCGTTTGGAATTTTGGATATTTGGTTTGCATTAGTGAGGAGTGAGCGCGGTTAATTAGGGGATTCTTAAGTGTTGCGAGCGACTTGCCGATTTGGAATAAGCGAATCGGACTGTTTTAGAATAAAAATCGTTAATTAAAGAAGTATAGTGAAAGTTTTTTCCGATGAAACTGAAGCGCGTTCGAAGTCTAAAAATGGTAAGAACGGAGCAAAGATTTCGTAGATGAGCATTGAGAATATAAAAGCAAATAAGTTATTTACTTTAATAATAAAAATAAATTTAATACAAATAATTACTTTACCTGTTACTCCCTCATCGGTACAAAGCAACAATCTATTAAACACAATAGTCTCCACATCGCCCGTTCAAAAACAAACATTGTCAAATTACCAGAAATTAAAAGAAAACATCGTCGAAAAAAGCAATCAAGCGTCCTACTCCGCGCAGCTCCGTCCCAAAAATCGATGCTGGCCTGCTCCCGATATATCGCAAAATTCGCGTGCCCGGCGAGAAAGTATCCGAAAACCGTTAAAATCGGAAGAAAACAGACGGAGTCGGTAAACGAGGCTGCGCGCCTCAGCGCGGTCCAAAAACGAAGGCGCGAAGAGAGAAGCTACGATCCGGAGAAAAGGTCCACAGACCCCCCCTTCCCCTCTATTCTCAAAAGCTAAAAGAGAGGGGGCGGAGTAAAAGAAAAAGACAGAGACGCATTACCTCTGAGTCTGAGCAGCGTGAGGCAGGTCTACTTTCTGAGCGAACTTGCTCTGCACCGCATCCTTCACCTGACTGGCGAGCTTGGCCGCCTGCTGCTGGTGCAGCTGATGGAGCTGCTGCTGATGGTGGAGCGCAGCCGCGGCGCTGCTGCTTTGCCCTGCGTAACCAGCTCCCACTACCTGCTGCTGCTGGGCCGAGTTGCTCTTGAGGATACCCGAGCTGGGCTGGGGCGGCGGCTGATAACGCGGCGGCACCGGCTCACCTTTGATCGCTGCTGCTGCTGCTGACTCTGCTGCTGGGACTTGCTCTTATTGGACATTGCTTGCTTGCGCTGTGTGTCGATGTGTGCAAGAGCTTTCCCTTCCTCTTAGCCGGCTGGCTCTCTGATTACCGTTCGTATCAGTCGCCTCGGGGCCGCTGGCCCATTTTGCCGAAACCCGGCGCGCTCTCGCTGGCCCACATAGCGGGTTCATCCGAAATCCATGCGTGACCAGCCGGGGATCTGTCTGTGTGTGTCTGAGGTTGTGGAGTAAGTTGGTGGGAGTGGGTGTTTAAGAGATGATGGATGAGTGGTTGTGACCGAGATTGCTTATTGACGTACGTGCGGATTTGTAGAGAGGTGATTACTTTCTGTACGGTATCTAGCGAGTTTTGATTCTTTATTTTAATCGAGCTCCTTTAGCATTCTATATTCTTCACTTTTTTGCAGGATTTAATAAGTTGCAGCACTTTTTTACATAAGTCACGAAATTTTGAGAAAAAAATTCTTGCACACCGGTTAACTGTCAGCTAACTTAGAAGCACTTCTTTCCCACTCAAAAGTCACGCAAACTCTCAACATCAGCTTACGGTAATCAGCTCAGCGAGCGAATCCGTGTCGAGCCGCCGCATCTAAGCTTGTCAGCTAATTTTCCAGATAAAAACTAGCGCAAGAAAAAACGGTAAACCAGCGGACACCAGATCCTATCCCGCACTTTATCATACCTCCAACTATCCAGCAACAACCACGACATCAACTACCTCGCGCACAGCAAGAAAGCTAATCACTGGATTTAGAAAATTTCGAAGCAGCGCACGTTGCTCTCTCCAGGCGCGATAAAGAAGGGGCCAGCTCACTTACACACAGCAAGGTATATACGCGCGTGTAAACGCATCGCGCGCGAGCCAGAAGAGAGAGAGAGGAGCGCGCCGCGGAGTGGGAGCAGCGGCGAGGGAGCTGACTTTCCAGAGAATGGAATGCGTGCGTAATACGTTTTCAGGGCCGGCCGATCAACCGCACTGATATCCGATAGGTTTGCCAGCTAGTCTCGGCCTTCGTGCTCTCGTATCTATTTGCGCTCTTCCCGCTGGCTTTGTGAATCGGCTCAGAGACGGCGAAACAGATGGATGAGAACTGCACTGTACACTGCACGAGTATAAACCTGGCGCGAGAAGTCGAATTCACGTCGCTCTGGCAGCGCGCGGGGCCTGACTATATGGCGTCGCAGCTACTCCGCGAGTTCTCGGAGAAATTCGCGCGCCGAGAGCGCCGGGGAAAAGCCGAGCTGCTGGATATGTGCACAATGGGGAAAGTGGGGCTCTCTGTATATATACGCGAGCGCGACTACATGCGTATATAGGTATGTATGTGTATACGCGAGCGTAAGACTGCAGAGAGAGCGAGAAAGGCGCGCGACGTACTACGGCACTACTGCAGCGGGGCCCGCCAGGCGCTGCTCTCCCAGTGATTGAGAAAAAGAGAGAGGCCCGCGCGCGAGCACTGAGAAAATCCGTAAGCACGGGGCCCAACATGGCGCTCGTGAGCGCTCCCCGCTAGCCGCGCGGCTGTGCGAGAGGTTTTGCGAGGTGGATATATAGTGGAGATGAGTTTTTCGGAGCTGGATGGCTGGTGTGTGCGGTTGCTAATTTATGAAGGCTCGTTAGGGAGTGCTTGTTGGATTTTTGATTGGTGGGTGAGTTATGGGGCTGTATAGTCGTTATGAGATTGAGGATTGTGTGCTTCTGGTTTTGGGGTGTTGTTGAGATTTGGCGAGATTTTTAGGGTCGGTGTGCTGGGGATGAGTTATCCAGGAAATCTTGTTGAAATTAATAGATTTTTGATTGTGATAGTAATGCTTCTATAGTTTCTTAGAATTAATTTAAATATATTAACATGAAATTTACATTTTTAAATGTGTGTAGGAGAGGATGAGGCACTCTTTTTGATTTTTATCTTTTTTTACCTACATTATAATTTAAGCAATGACATTTAACAAGTATAAATCGAATATCAAAAACAAAATTTTTAATCAATAAAATTTCAATATTACAGAAGTAAATATTATTAATAATAGATACAAATTTAACAAAATATTCGAGAGACTTATTTTTTATTTAATTTAAATTATAGAAGATTCATTTTGTTCCGTGAATAATTTTATTAGAACTGAACAATATAAAGCATGAAAAGTTACTTCTCATGTATAAAACACGAAATATAAATTGATAACTATATTCAAATATTTAGCTTTAACGTATAAATTTGAAAACAATTTATCAACAATTTAATACAACTTTGCCTATTTTTATAATTTTTAAAATTTTTACATGAGTAGAAATGGAGAGAAATTATCTTTAAATATATGTTTTTAGAGAACGTTACAGATAAGTGGAATAATTAAAAATTTTCAAATGAAATTTAAACTTTTATCATACTAAAAAGTTACAGAAAGTTTAGTAAGTTGATACTCATAATCAGCTTTGAGCGCTTTTTGTAGACAATACTTTAACTTTTTTCCCTTATCAATAATTATTTTAATAAACGCATTACACATAAAAGATACTCGATGTTTAAATCGTTTGGAAAATGAAATATTTATAAGTAGCACAAAGATGAAAACTCGATTCGAAAGTCAGCCAAGCAAGTAGCCGCAAAAAACAATATTTT
>JAPYZA010003175.1:0-18470 GCA_030522685.1 Eupelmus azureus | reverse complement strand
CTTCTTTTAGTACTGTGAGTGATTGGTTATATTATTATAGCTTCTTTTTTTAACTTCTGAATAATGAGGTTAAATTCGATGGTAATTGTCGATCAGTTATCGGCCGTTCATCATCTTTAGAAAGTTAACATCAGCGCCGCAGGGGCTCGGGGTAGTAACTAAAAATCAAGGGCTTGGGGTAGCCCACTCGCGCTTATGGGCTCTGCGCTTCTATTAGTATCTATCTTCGTTGGTGTCACAACGTCAAGCACCGCCATATTGATATAAGATTTTTACCGAATTTATCATTTGGAAATAGAATTTCTAATCTAAAGATATAAAAAAATTGTACGATGTTGTATGATAATACGTTTAATATATAACTATTCACGACATCAAATTGGAAATGATAAATACGAGCAAGAAAGCTATAATTAACGCGCGTCTTTAAAGTGTTATATAATAATAAAAAATAACCTAATCATTCAGATTTATAAAAGTATTTTAAGAAAATCTATGTAGACAAACACATTTTAATTGTTACAAATCCAAATTAAAAAATCAAGAATAAATAATATACATTAATTTTTACTAAAAAATACTTACTTTGGTTTTCATTCGCCACATTGTCGAGGTTTTGATTCTCAGCTATTTTATATAAAAAAAATTGATAGAACCAGTTTCAAATCAATAGAATTTCTTTATTATAACTATTACCGGAGAAACTATTTACTACTTCGACTATTTTGCATTCATAACATACGGAAGGCTACTGAATGCAAAAGATGACTGGCATGACGGTAAACCAGTCTGGCACATCTTGTAGCTTTCAGCACTCATTTGCAATCATGTATCCGTAGTTGCCTTAGTAAGCGTAGATACTACTACACGAGTTCACGACTGTAGTGTATTCAAATGCGTTCACTTTAAGCGTATAAGCTTCGTTGACTTCGGTAGTGCAGTAGATACTGGTGTCGATGTAAATATGATATAGTTTTGCGAATGCAAGTACGAAACACTTAAAGCTCTTGATTATCAATTTCAATCAGGCGTATTGTACATATTTATATGATACTAATTCATATGTGTACTAATAAGTGATATAATATTTGAAAATTTTTTTACACGAAAGAAAGAAAAAAACACTTGTTATAAACGTTGATACACTAAAAAAATATCTGATTTTCTTTTAAATATTGTATATATTTAAAAAATGTTCATAAAACGGTGAAAAGACGTTAAAAAATATGCAAATAATCATTAAGGAAACTTTGAAAAGGTTTATTAAACTGTTATTACGTTTTTAAAATTTGAATAAAAATATCTAAAGAAGTATTAACGTTTATGAAAGTTTGAATTTGAGGCTTTTACCGTGATTTTTTTATCGTTTTAAAGATTTTTGAGATTACGACTGGGGTGCCGTTAAATGACAAGATACGATCTAAATCCTAAAATATTCAAAATCAAGGTTTGTAAATTTTTTTTTACCTACTATAACTACTATAAACCAATTGTTATATTTAAATAACAGAGTTTACATTCAGTTGCTAAAATAATACTTGTTATAACTCAAAGATGACGCCACGAAGTCATGGTCTTAGTTTAATCAAAGCCAAATAATAACAAAAATAATTTTTTGTTAGTGAAAAATAAATTTTAACGTATAATTTCTAAAACAAAAAAAGCAACAATTTTATGTAGATATAACGAGATATGTTTTTGGAAATTGAAATATATGTAAAAGTACGATATATAAATTTTATTTTTATTACTAAAATAAATTATATGTATATTTTAAATAGAAGTATTAATGTTACTCTTTTACTAATTAAATAATTACAGATTTTAATAAAATAAACAATGATTATTTCATATTTTTATGTCATTCTAAAGATTAAAAATTTTGTCATCTAATATATTTCCAACAGTTGTTGATTTAAAAATATCAAAGGGTGTGTGTACGACAAAAATATAAATTATTATTATATTGTTATTATTAAATATTAATTGAATATTAGCAATTTATTTTTCTTAAGTAAACAATTAGAAAATTTATTCTTTGATAACGATTTATAGATATTATCTGAAGATTAAATAAAGAATAAACATACATATTGGAATGATAGGATTTGTGTTTATTATCGCTTAGAAACTGTATACTACACAGTCATCACACCAGTCTTGTTGTATAAGTTATTTCATGATTTTCGTTACACAAATTTACTTTTTAATCACGTTGTCACATGGCCGGAAACTTCGCAGCTATATCGAGTTTGTGTCACAACTTTACTGAAATTCGCGGCACACCATAATGTTAATAATTTTTTCCTTTAATAGCCATTTTTGTTTTACAAACATACAGAACACTCGTGCAGTAAATACATCATAAAAATCTTTACAACAAACGTCTCTGCTTGCGGCACTCTTGTGGTTTTTATCGTTGCTAAAGTTTATTATTATTTTAATATTTCGTTTTGCTTACAAAATTGTTCGTCATTGCAGCTGTAATTCAAAATTGCGATTAGCCGAGTTTTTTCTGCTTCTACAAGAACAAATAATCTATTTTGTGTATGTGATGAATTTAAAAATGCAGTATATTCAATAACTAAATTTGCAATTTAAGAAAATCTATAAATAAATATTGATAAGTATCATACATACTTCAAGTAATATAAATAAAAGCATTAATCAAACAATGATTAATACATATAATTGTAAAAAATATAAATTGTTAAGGCCAACGTAAAAAAAATACATATGGGATGATAAAGCAGGAAACTAAAAATAAAGTGCATAACTTGAATTGTCTACACGTAAAATGTTTTATTGATACTTTTTTTTTACAAGTGGCAGCGTTTATCCGGCAGTAGAATATACCTCTCATATTCAACTGCTCTTTCAATTAACGATCTACAAAATGCTTTAATTCTCCTACTGATGAGCGAGATAGTGAAAAATAAAAAGTAAATGTGATCAGTCTCATTATGCGAACTGAGTAAAAATGAACAACAATTAAATGCGAACTGACTCGGCGGGTGTCATCGACGATTCGCAAACATGTGTCAATCGCTCAATATTTTTTTACTATCTTCAGCCACCCCGTCGCGAAATAACTAAACTTATATAATAAACTTAAAACATAAGTAAAAATCGTACGAATGAAAATGCTTTTACCGAGATTTTTACTTTCGACTCTTTGTTTTTACTCTTTTACTTGCGTTTAAAATATTGGTGGTTATTTTTACAAATATGTCGTTAACGGTATTCTTTAACGTTAAGCATAGTTTTTTAAAATTATGAATACATTCTGTGAATTTGTTTATTCAAATAACAATGAATGTTTTGTTTAAATTTGATTTATAATAGTATAAATTAGAACAGAAATAAACTTAAAGAATTTCGTCTTAAACTAAAACAAATTGAAAGAAATCTTTTTATTTTGATATAATATGAAGTATAATTCATCATAATGTTTACAGCATTAGACATCGCAAGAATTTGAATTAATGAAAGAAAGACATTGTGGTATTTCAAAACTTTCGGAGAACACTTGCAAGTGTAAGCGCTAATTTTGATAATCATTACCACCATCTCCATATTGTTGTTTATTGTGCAAACTAGTACGAGTTTCGCAGACGAATTAAAGAACAAATAATAAAGTAATTGAAATAAAATACAATAGCATTATGGAAATGAAACAGTCTTGACATTTTGTCAAGGATGGACAGTATTGATTGCTTTAATCGTATTGACTTATTGTCAGTGATTCATTTATAATTGTCATCAATAATATTTGCTTAAAAGTAATTGACCATCTTGTATAAACTGAACATTTTTACCACAATACACTTTACATAGCGCAAAATGTTAAAAATCATTTAAAGCAAATTATCGCGAGATCTTCAAATTTAATAAAATAGATAATATATGTTAAAAAATTGATAAAAAGTAATAAAAATTTAGTAACTTCTGATTCAAATATTTTAAGTCACAGTGTTTCGATTTAAAGTAATCAAACTTATCCATATCATTCGCATTGTATCACTCAAAGCTTTTTCATTAAAATTTTTCATTCTTGTGTGATAAAGAAAAATCTCGGCTTTTTCTATCATTTGTTGTGAAACAAGTCACTGTGTATCACTTCAAAACAAGAAAATTTCTTTTTCTTCTCAGTGCTTAATTTTAAATTAAACTTCAAGTTGTCACAGTCCACTTTTCTTTATATCGTATTTTGCCTCATTGATGTTTGTTTCGATTATGTACAAAAGTTCGGTCGTACGAACTGATTTACGGACACGATCATTCACAGTTATTTTTAACTAGTCTCTAAGCATTCAATCATGTACACACGCATTTACTTATGTTAACAACAATAGACGCTGACGAATGATGCAAAATGTTAATTTTCTTGAATTTTATGAAAGATATTTTAAAATCACAAAAAGTACATAGTAAAAGAATACATTTACAACTGAAGACTGGATTGAAAAGAAATTATTTTATACTTTAGTAATACACATGTTATCTAATTAATTGATGGATTTGCCTGCTTTTCTTATAGCATCTTAAATTTTATGCAGAATCTCCGCAAATCCACTATTAAACAAAAATTTCATAAAGATTTATTTTAATTATTTAATTTAATTTCACTAGAATCAGAATTTTGTTAAACAAAATTTTCATTTTTTTAGCTACATTCTTGGAACAATTTAAAAAAAAGAATGATTCTTACATTCATCACTTTGAATCAATTCCAACATCAAAACTTACAAGCTATATACCCATTCATTTCTATTATAATTATCGCATGCATTCGTACAAACTTGAAACGCCATACAATCGGTAGCATGTATGTATAACTTATGTATACCTGGCTACATATAACCTTATACATATATAAAAAAAAAGAATTAATATTTACATACGATACTGGCAGTAATTCTTCGTCTAACTTTTCGTGCACAATTATATTTACGTTACTCTTGCAGCGAGTTCGAACATTTTACAAATTTTTCCCTCGAAAATTCTGTCGATCCTATTGTTTGAAATTATATTATAAAGTTGGCCGACTTAAAAATAAGTCGCTATGTGTATAAATGTACCTTTGCCTACTTTTGCAACAAAGTAAAAGATCGCTAAAAGATAAAAGTTACCTATATATTTTTCGTTAGAATCGAGGCAGAAGCTCAATTACACATGTTATTCAAACACGATTTCTTGAATTTACTAAATTAACGATGTAAACCGCTCTCGAAAGCCTTTGGGATTAATCATTTTTTTAATATACTACCTAACAATTAAGGCCTAAACTTTTACAATATAAGTCTTTGCATTTGTAATTTTTTAATATAAATCGTATGTGGCTAATAATATTAATTAGTCAGAAACATGTCATAGCCACATAAAGCGGCACTGGAACAAAAAATCATCGAAAAAGATTTTATTTAATAACCGTTAGCAAAGTATAATTTGCTACAGTAAAAACTTAGTTACATTTTTGGTGCAATGAAAGAATTCAGTTTTAGTATTATTCTACTAAATCTTAAAAAGTAATTTTTGCTATTGCATTGAGTTACAATAAGCTATACAAAGTATTAATATTTTGTATCTATTTATATTGAACAATCAATAAAGTCCATTGTTTTCTTTTTCTTAATATTGTTTAGAATTAAGAAAATTTGAAGTTTAGAACTTTTTCAACGATTTTCTCACAGTGAAATTTATGTGTAATAATTTTAAATTTCGAAATCTTTCTTTAATTTTTAAACAAAAGATTAAAATTTATAGCTCTTTAAAACCATCGTATTTTGTTTTTAAATAGGAATTAATAAACGAGCCGATCGTTCGAGACGCTTTTTGCAGCTAACCTCGAATTCTCGTAACTACGTCGTAAAAGCTTAACGTTTTATAAATTTTCGCTTACAAATATTTCTCCTAACTCTCAATCAGATCAGTTTCGCTTTGGTCAATATTCGTACGACGTATATCATACCTGTAAAAGCGCCGCGGAAACGTTGGCAAAGGTCTTTCAAGTTGGTTTACTTCTTTTACTTTTACCGTATCTCTTTCGTAAGTAAAACGTGCTAAGCTTATGCCTTCGAGGTAAACTTACTATTCAATGAGAACAAAATTATTAACAACAATCATGATTATTAAGAAAAAAAAATTAAAAAAAAAAGAGAACCAAAGTTGCTGTTTAGTGCATCCTGCGGTCTCTTGCTCTCCTATAAATGTTATCGTACGATTGTAGTTTGGCAGTGTCCACTTAACTCCGTTCTCCTCCTTCATCTTGTCTCGGCTCAGTCCGTTGTGCTGTTTGATACAATACATACGCATATAAATCTACGATCTTTTAACACATTAAAAGATTGATACGACGCTCGTTCACGCAGGGATAAACGAGTTACAACTGCGTATTGCCGTAGCTACACTAACATTTTTTCAACTTGCGTACTTGTTACTTACACGATAGAAAAGGGAGAAAATAGTCATCTAGCTTAGCAGTTGAAATAGCAGTAAAAACTGACCTTACGAAGAAGGATAGAACAGAGTTTATTCAAAATCTGCATTTCTTTGAATACTTTATAAATATTTGCTTTAGAAGTTTCATATCTTTATGTAAAAAGTAATTTGGAACGTTATTACTAAGATTGTAGTAAATTGTAAAATTTTGATATTTGTTATTGATTGTTATTATTTTTGCTTTAAATTATTATTAAAACATGAATTTGAAATTCAAGAAAATGAAAGTAAGTTTAGTATAAATTGATTTTGTACATTTTTGTGTATCAAACTTATTTAATATTAAAAAAAAAAAGGATCTAAGATATTTTGGAAGCTGCAGTGACCATTTTTGAGTATAGTTTCATTATAAAAATGAATTATCTACATTCAATTGTCAGTCAACCTGAAGTCGGCAAAACTATGCATTTATACGAAAATGTAAAAATCGGAATAAAAAACTGTATACTAATTAAATACGACACAATCTTCACGGATCTAATAAGCTCTTTTTATATGATAGCAAAACGTTCATTCTTTTTTTTTCATTTGATTCTGTAAATGTACACATACGATTAAAAAATTATGTGAGGTACGAATTCGATTTTTACAAAGGGTAGTCATTTGGTTAAAAACTTGCATATGCACTATTACGGTGTCTGTACATGTACGTAAACACTATTTGGTTCTGTATAAGAATTGTGTATACTGAAAACATTTAAAGACATTTAAGTATATCTCATTTCTGTAGCAATAACCTATGAATGGATTACGAACACCAAAGACTACCTCTATAAGTCGTATCGAAAAATAATCTTCACAGATCTAAATCGATTTTACTCATATTCGCTAGTTAAATACCTGTTTAATTTAAGAGGAACAACCGTCTTTCATTTCTGTTTATTGATTTTCATTTTGTTTGACTTTCATTGTAAGAATTGCTGGAATCACATCGACGTCTAGTAAAATAGCTTATACCGACTTTTTTTTAGGTCACTTTTACGCTCAAGTATAAATCGGAAAAACTTTTTATGAAGCTAATTTTTTAAGAAATAACGCTCATGATTGTACTTGCGAAGATGCCTCAAGAGAATTCGATCTTTATAGTGAACAAAATGTAGATGATGAACATTTAAATAAAAGAAATTATTTGAAATTTATTTTGCAATATAATGTATCAAATAGTAGACAAATTTTTAGTTTATCCTGAAAAGTAAGCAAAATATTTATAATTTGTCGTCCAGCAACAAATTTTTTATGTATCATAAAAATTAAATCAAATTGAATGATTTTCAAAAACAAAATGTAAATTTTAGTATTTTAAAATAATTTTTAATTTTAAGTGCGAATTATTGTGTTATACATACTATTTTATAATGTAAAAAAAATAAACTTTAAATCTTGATTATAACTTGTTAAACGTGTCAAAATTATAGCATATTAATAATTAATACGAAACAATGCTGAGTTTTATTTTTGTATTAAAAAAAAAACTTAAATTTGTATCTTGGCATCTCCGCAAGCACTATTGAAAATGTAGATTTTCCAAAAACATATTTTAAAACTTTTCCCAGAAACGCAATATAATAAAATACATACATTTTCGTTTATGGAAAACCATCACTTTGTTTAAAGGACAATCTTAGTCGACCTTAAAAAGTATACCGCCATAAGGTAGGATTTTTGTATTTTAAAAACGATTCTTTTTGCAAGAGCGCAGATTAAAATAATATAAATATTTGCAAATTATAATTGCTTCTAAAATAAGAAAAATTATTTTGTTCTATGTATAAAAATAACTATTCGATGAATATATTTAAGAATGTATATTAAGACTTGTGCTGCTTGTCATTTTAATACAATGAAAATATCATTAATAAAGAAAAAATTTAAATTAAAAATTTTAAAACAATAAAAGTAATTGTAAAAATAAACAATTTTTTTTAATAAAATGATACACATCTTAAAATATTTAAAACTTTTTTGGTAGTATTACCAAAAATGTGTTATACATTTTTTTTTATTCTAAAAGCAAACAAAATTTGCAAAAATCTATTCGAATCTACATGACAAAAAGTGAGAAAAAAAATCGAAATCCTTCCTTAGAAACGGAAATAGTAACTAAAAGAAAGAGAAAACAAGATCAAGAAGGAGAAAAAGAAGTAACAGAAGCTACGTACTCGCTGAGCAGAAAAGGCGCGTTTGACGCTCATTCGACTCGCTTTTAAAATTGTTAGGTGTTCGGGCCCTCCCACTCGATGAGATACTGCGGGCAGCCATTGGGCCCCTTGCGCTTGGCCCTTACGATAAACTTTTCACCGGAAGCTATTCTGTTTGCCGCACCGAAATACATGTTGACCGAGGACTTGAGATCATCCATAGATATTTCTGGCGCATTCTGCTTGACGGGCGAGCATTTGATCGGCGAGTTCGGTAAGCTACCACTGCAGTTGCCACAACCTCCCACGACGGCATTCGGCTGTTGCTGAGACGGCACCGGTTTCTTGGTCGCTGGCAGTGTTGAATTGTTAACGCCGCTCTCTACGGCAGGAAGGAGTGGAGGAGGCAAGAGCTTGTCGGTGCTCGGACCACGTTGGCGAAGTCGGCGGCCGTTCAGTGCGTAATCTACGTAGTTAGCGACCTGTTGCTGGCTGGAAGGTGCGCTTGACGAGCTGAAGGAGCTGCGCAAATTACGTGCGAATTCGTTGCTCTTCACCTCGTTATTGCGCGCCGGCAAAATTGCGGCAGTTTTGCTGGCTGTGTGCTGATATCCCTACATTATGAGATAAGAATTCAATGATGTCTAACAAAACTTTATGAATATTTATTTTCCAAGAAATATCTGCTATTCTTAACTTATTGAAATTTACGGTATTTTTCAAGAAAAAATATTTATATGAAATATTTATAATTTCTAATTTATAAAAAAAAATATAAATATTTAAACTATTTTATCAAAGATATTCACTTTATTTAAAAATTATTAACTATAATCAAAGAAGTTAAAAAAAATTAAATATAAATTAAAAAGATTAATTAGAGAAAATAATGAATCTAACCAGTGGCTGTTGTTGCTGGGGCGGTCTGCCACGTCTATGCTGTCTCCTCCTCTTCACTTGTCCATTTCTGTCGATGATAATGTCTTTTTCGGACAGCTGTCTTTTGGCGGGACGCACAATGGGCGGCTGCGATATGACGGGTGTCAGCGGCAAGGGTAGCGTTATCGGACACTGATTATATGCAGAAACAGGGGCAGCGGCTACACTACTGCTGGTACTGCTACTGCAGCTCGAACCATTAACGCAGGTGTTGCCCTGATGGCAGGCGGAGGGAGCAACGACGCCTAGGAGCTCGCTGAGATTCCTAAAGGGGTTATTCTTGCCTTCGAAGTCCTTTGGTGGCGGTATGAAGGAGTCGAGTGTGCCGCGCGAACTCGTCTCGTCACCACTTGTGTCAGCTGGCGTTGACGGAGTCGGCAGCTGTAATGGGTGCATCAGATCTATTGAACTAGGTACCGAGAGCTCCGACATTCCCGAGGATGTCGTCGCAGGTGGCGTCGGGGGACCCGAGACCGAAGTAGGCGGTGTCGGAGGCAGCTCCGATGCCTCTGCGTTTCGAGATTTGCTCTGAAATAATATTATAAGTTTATTTTATTTTACATTTTGTAATAACTTAAATATTAATTACTAACCAATTGCATAAAGAGAATTGATTTATCATGATTTATACAACTATTTTAAATAACATTTTTGTACAAATATTTAAAATTTTGTTGTTGTGATTTTTTGAAATATTGGATATGACTAAAAAATTAAAAAAGCATCTGCGATTTAAGATAGTTCAATTATCCAAAAAAGAAAGAAAAACGCTTAAAATATTTTATAAGTATTTTTTAAGTACTCAAATAAAATGTATTCATATATTTAATTGTGTACATGTTGCTGACATTAAATATGAAAACGAACTAATTACCTTGGCGATAGCATTCTTTAGGAGTTTCCTAGCTTTGCGGTACCTAGCCTCTCTGATGCCCTGCGATTTGCTTGAACCTTCAGACTTATCTCGCTTCTTCTGCTTGCGCAGCATTCTTTCGCGCGAACTACCGAGCGCCATTAATCGCCGTCGCCTCTGCAAGCTGAGCTTCGGGAAAGGGAAGGATTTCTTTACGAAGCCGCCACCGCTGTATCTGGAAACCATACTTTTTTTGAATTATTAAATAGTATTACAATGAAAAATGATAGTAAATTATTTATAAATTGTGTAGATAACAACAAGAATTGTGTTAAAAATGTTTGTTGTCAGTGTTGTACAATTTTAATGAATCAAGGTTTTTAGAGTCAAAGAGACTAGTATTTACTTCGTTATTCTTTTGTTTTGTTTACTAACATTTGCAGATAAATATTGGGGTAAGGAATAAATAAACAAATTAACATCATTATACTTTAAGAAACACATTTTCATTTAAGGAAATATTGATAAATATCTAATCAGAGAGAATATTATAAATAGATGTAAATTACCAAAAGTTTTACGGTAAAAAAACTAAAGTATCTAAAATTAAGAGTTTATTTCTGGCTATATGTACCTATCTCTTAAGGTTTGAGACATCTGATTAGTTGGACTAGGGCCAGAGCTCTGATCAGCTTCTGAGTTTTGATAGATTGTACCACGCATTACTACATCCGATGGATTTACAGGTATTTCTAAACTCTCTGCCAAGCTTTGTTTCAATGTATGTAATTGCTTTGTACTTTCTGGCAAAGACAAAGGCCTAAAACAAATGCATTCAACAAATGATCAATAACGTCAATTTTTTATTTCCCTTAAACTAAAACAAATGCATTCAATTTTACAAATTTATTAAGTTTTCATTTTGACAAGAATTGCGAAGCGTTATAAAAATATAAAAAATTAAAAATTTCAGCGAATAACTCTAAGAAAATAAAATTGTGTAAATTAAAGTACAAGCTCAAATATTTTTGATTAGTCGATTGCTGCATTAACCCACCCTGTAGTCGGAGAAAGGAATTGCAGTCTTTTATTAGCGCCCCAGCAACGCCGCAACACAGAATCGTCGATGACGCCCGTTGTAGGGAGAGTGACGACCGGACAAGGTGGAGGCAACCTTACCCTCAAGCCCCAAATTGTCGTGCGTTTCTTTATTTCTCTACCGCACTTAAACCTATTCCTATTGTTTGTTAATATCGCGAGTATGGATTCCCTACGGACCTGTGCACTTACGTCGCGGATCTATGAAAACAAAAAAAAAATCATTTTTATTTAAATTGTAATATTAATAAACCTTTTCAAATTAAAAATTTATATTAATGAATATTAATATTAATTTACTCTACTTACTCTTGGTGGTAACTGCAATGTACTCCAATTGTCATTTGCATATGGTACAATTACAGTATCTAAGTCATAGTATTTTTTTGCATTGTAAACCGTTAGGTTGTACAACATTAAGTGCACAAGGTCTACCCATTTTAATTCTAACCGTCGAACAAATTCCTTGCCATAATTGCACATCGAACAAACAAATACATAAAATCTGTAAATTACATATTTATTATAAATATTAAATGATTATATTTATTAATTAATTTTAATTTGTACAATTAAAAATACCTGTCTCCACTGTAAAGAGGGTAAGATAAACAGCCAATACATTTTTCATGGAACCATTGCTTACAGCGAGCACACTGTAACATTTGGGTATACCATTCACCATTCAAACCACAATAACAGTATATTTGCTCAGCATTTACTCTGTGATGGGCATCCCAATTCAACATTTCAGGCTATAGTAATACAGAATTTCAACATATTAGTGTTAATTATACATATTGTATTTAGACTTACAAAATATTTTATAGCAAAAACTTACATCATACGGTAACTTTGTTGTGTCTTCTGGTGGAGGAAGCCGTTGATCTCTTCCACTGCAAACTTTTCTGATATTTGGTTTGACCATGGACTTTTTGATCTCTTTAGGGACCTTAGGTTGGTCACAGCATTTTTTACACTTCCAATGTGCATCAGGAAGTGTATCCTCTTTTTTAATTTGAGGCTACAATTTAATAAATTGAAATAATTTTTAAAATATTTTAATTTAGAAGGAATATTTGTAACTAATAAAAAATGATAGTAACGCTTGTAAAATATGCAAACATAGAGTAAAAAACAATAAACTTTGATTTTAAAAACAATTTGTTAAAATAATCAATGATAAACATTATTAATCACATTCAGAAATAAGAAACAATGGTATGTATGTATGTAATCAAAAAGTAAAACTATAATGTTCATAAATTTTTGGAATCCAGTAAAAGGAGATAAATATGTAAAAATTCTTGAATTCAAAAAAAGTTGAAAGGCATTGCTGTTCAATAATTTAAATTGAAGAATCTAAATTGCAAAGTTTATTTATTTTCTGATTAATCTCAGAAGAATGTGCAATCAATAATTATTATACTTAACTTTAATTTTTATTTACACTAATTAAAATTTAAAAAAAAAATATTTAAAGGGTTTTCAATTAGTCTATTTAAAAAAAAAAGAAAATTTAAAAAATAAATAGTAATTATTAATAATTAGGATGCTTTTACCTGATGACAGAACTGATGATACCCACGACCACATTTGTCGCAGGTAATAATATCATTGTCAGTTCTCGGCTGCGACTTTTTACACAGGACACATGTAACATCAGATTCTGATGCTAGTTTTGTCAGCTCTTTGACTGATGACCAGGAGGATGTATTGTCCAGAAATTTGACAAGACATCTTTCTCCTGCCAGGTCCACCTATTGACGTAATTGCAAGTGGATATTGTAAAATATATTGTAAAGTATATTTTCTGGTAGAAGTACTCACTTAGAAGTAGAATATAGTTATAGTTTAAAAATATTTTTGAATTTACTTATATAAGAGCTTTTAAAATTTAAAAAGTTTACTTAGAAAACTAAGTGGACCATTCAAGCATAACCTATACCTAGTTCTAAAAAATAACATGCAAAAATACTTTCTTTTAAGATCTAATCAGTTTCGAATTTCTTGAAACTATTATTAAAATTTTAATTTTAATGAATTATATTATAGTATAGTTGCAAAATAAGAAAAAGCTTTTAAAAAAAAATTTTAAATACATTTCCTTGTACATGTGTATGTTCCATTAATGATTTTTTAAATTTATTTTTCTGCATGTTCATTCACCCCTGTTTTTAATAATATTTAAATACGAGAAATTTTTTTTATACCTCCACAATCGTTCCAAGATAGTATTTGCCATCTTTGTGCTGAAGAAGAACATCTTCACCATGGACGAATCCAAGACGCTCCCTTGTTGTACTATCTGGCGATGCTGAACTATCCTCAGACTCATCCATTTTTAGCTAGTCTATTTAAAAATAATAAATAAATTTTCAATTAAAATATATTTCAAACTTAATAAAACAAAAACATAAAATAATCTAATTGATGAATTTGGTAATATTTGGTAAATTGATGACAAAAGATACAATTTGTAATCAAGATAATATCTCTTTATGGCTACACTTCATTGCTATAACTCTTTATAATAATTTATGACAGAAAAGTTTTAAATAAATAAAAATTTTAGATGTTAACTTATTGTTTAATAAACAGCTATTTTATGGATGGATAAAAGAAAAAAAAAATTTTATTATTTCATTTTCTTGAGCCGTTTCAACTTTAAAAATTTAAAATCAAATTTCATCGTACAAATAGTTGTAATATATAATAATAAAATTATAAATTAAATAACTTTTATAAATTTGATTATTTATAATAATTTGGTCTGTAGCACTTTTGTCTATCAGGTGAAAAGAGCTGTACGCATCAGCTATCAAGCAGTAAAAAAATTTTAATAGAGATATCAATACGTTAAAATATGTGGATATAATGAATCCACTGATATAAGGTGGAGACTTCTTAAAATTATTTCTTATTTCTTATGTTGACTTAAAATTTTATATCATTAATGAAATTTATTAAGCTGATTACAATGAATGAGCTAATTATAATTTTTCATTATAAGAAAAACAATTTGAGATAGTAGGACAAATTATTTAAACAATCATTGAAATTCCCTTTACAAAAGCTGTAATAATCATTCTTAACTCATTTAATTATTAATTGATAAATTGATTTTAAACTTATAAATATTATTATAATTAATCAAATAAATAAGATTAATATTAATATTTTAAAATTCTAAAATTTGTTAACATTCTTATATAAGATATAATACATAATATTCCAAAATTTTTTAATAATCTTAATATCTTATAAAATCGTTTACCTTTTTTAGTACTTTTGAAATATTAGAGCTTTTGTAAAATGTATAGATAATAAAAATCATATAATAATGTTATGAGAAAATAATTAAAATGCTTCATGTACAGCTAACTCAATAGTTACAGCTAACTCAAATAAGTTATTATCGATTAAAATAAATAGTAGTAACCAGTATTTAATTACAATCTCAAAATTGGACTATCAAATCCCATACACAAGATGAACCCAAATTTTTGTATCCACAGACGCAAATACAACTCAGCGTATACGATCCAACAAACATTTATCCAAAAAATTATTCCCACAATCGAACCTACTAAACGAATACTCCAAACCATCTCCAAGATACATCCAAGCATCCACTACCCAACCCATTCCATTATTAAACGTTGAAAAACCACCCAGAGAGCAAATTCCTTTAAGCCCACACCCAAGCAGCCAACCAACCTCCCAACAACAACAACAACCACCCACCCAAAGCCAGGCTCTGAAAGCGCTCTTAGCAGCCCACTCAATGCATATACCTCAAAGCTGTGCGCCTCAGCAGTCGGGCCCCATCAAACTCGTTCCTCCGGGTGCCTCATATTTAGCATCCAGCTATGCAGGGGCCGAGCTCGCTCTTTACGAAAGGAGAATCACCGCTCGTCGGCCATTTAGGCGATGCTAGTCGGGGGGACCCCGCCGACCGCTGCAGCGAACCAACGAACTGGCAGAACAGAGAGAGAATGAAAGAGAGAGAGAGAAAGATATAGCTCTCGTTGCCGTCCTCCTCGTCGGCCCTCCACCTTCTTCCCTCTCTCTCTATATATATCTATATCGACACACACACAACCTCGCGTAGGGGGGGGACACTCCGGAACGTCGGGGACGTCTCCTTGGCGCGCGTGTTCCTCTCTCCTCCTCGCGGGTGCCGATCCAGCTCTCGCGGATGTCCGGCGCGAGTGCAGCAGCCGCGCGCGAGTGGTGGGGGTGGGGCCTATTCGGCAGAGAGCGGGCCCTATGCTCACAGCACGGAGAGTCTGTCTCTCGGCGCTCTCTAGAGCCGCCCGGGGCCAGCTCCTGCTGCAGAGGCACGCAAAAATCCCGAGCCGCCGCCACCGCCAGCCAGCGCGTCCGCCATCTTCGACGAGGAATATACGCACGCACAACACACACGGATTTGTGTGCACGCACACGTTGGCAGTCGGGGATACACACACGCACACAGCCAGAGAGATAGAGTCGCGTGCGCGCGCGCGCGCGTCTGGGTTAATGTATAAAAGGCAGCGCGAGCGCATAGCCCAGGCTCGGTCTTCCAGTGCTGTGTGTGTGTGTGTGTATACGATGGGTTTAGGCTGATTCCGCAACGGCGAGTTGGAGAGAGAGACGCAAAGATGGCGGCCGGCGCGCGCGAGCCTGCGATGTATATAGATAGGATGGGGACAGGCTGAGCAAGTGTGTTCATGGTTGAGGTATGTGTGTGTATGTGTTGGATGGGATAGGTGTGATCGGCGAGAGTGGGCTGAGCTATACGGTTTTTATATGTAGGAGGGTTGGCTTTCCAGCGGTTGGTACACGAGGGTTGCTTTGTGCACCGGGGATACGTAAATTTACAATATAACGTTACGTTATTATCGTGTCCAGCTAATGTTTTGCGTACTCGCATAATTCGAACGATCAGCGCGCTATTGTTTTTTTAGCAGAGGTACTCGAGATTTACGCAGAGAGGAAGAGAGGAGAGTAGAGAGCGATCCCCCGTCGCAGTTCGTTGTCCTTTTTTCCGTCTTTTTTTTTTGCTCTTTCTCGGCTTCCCCGGCCGTTCTCCGAGAGCGAGCGCACGCCAAGAGAGCCAGCCTCTACGCGAAACGCATATTTGCGATATGCGATCAGCTGCGAGAGCAGCACATATAGAGTCGGGGGCCTCAAAAGTTCAGGGTCTTTCTCCTTGAACTATATGGGAGAACAAAATTACTTGAGATTTCGGTGTGGCGAAGTTCGAGGAAATCGCCAAGTTTTTATACGCGATTGTGTTCGGGATTTAGCTGGGGCCGTTTTTCTGATTGTGCTGCTATCGGTTGGATGCACATCGATCTATCTTGGACATTTATGTCAAATTAGGTACCTTTTTACCTGATTTAGATGTTTATTATACGAATGTAAATATTATGCAAGAATAACTGCAATCAATAACAGTTGTCAATATTAAAAAAAGTAATTTTGACCTTACATAACAAATTCAAAGAATTTATAGTATTATATATCTCTAAAAGAATATCTTTCAGAAAATTTGAATCGGTAACCCGAAAATCAGTTACGGTATCTTTAAATTATATACAATTTTTTGGTAATATCGATTTTGAATTTCAAAAAATAAAATTAACCGAATTTATGATTGAAATCTGAATTTAAATAAATTAAAAGAAACTTATTACTGATTGACCATATTAAATTTCTGTATAAAACTAGACAGTTCATAAGATTTGAATACTGCTGCAGCTTATATCATTGTAGAAAAAACGAAAGATCTGTATTCCTTATTGAACTAAAAAACGCTTACATTGGATTTTTTCTTCAATTATCTTGAAATGTGAAGATGTAATGCTTTAACGAGAAATGACGTCATAGTGCTTAATTGCATAATGGTTCGGACGCTTAACTCGCTCTAGATTAACACTTTAGACAGTTAAATTTTCCTGCTTCAGCTTTCATTATGTGTATGTACATGAAATTTAATCTAAATTTGTAGTAAGAGTAGACGATTTAAATGTAAATGTAGCAAATTTTATGTATAATTATATTATTTTTAAACCTAGGTATCGGTAATGCACAATAAAAATAAAATATATCTGGATACCTTCATGCCACAAAAAAACTTGAGTTTCAGCGTAAATTTTGACCTTGAATTTAATTTAAACAAAAACGCAGTATTTATTTAATAACAGTAAAACCCAAACCTCCGACAAGATTTCCCGATAAAAAATCAAAAAAGAAAATTAGCCGATCGAAACTAAAACTAAATCCAACGCTTCAACCATCCAAACCAACGTCTACCTCTCCTTATCCTTAAATCTTCAACCGTACATTTACTCCAACCAAAATCAAACCATTCATTGCCACCTCTCCACCAATCAACCAATCAACACCCCGAAACCAAAAAAAAAACCATCACCCAAACAAACCGCAACTCCTCCTCCATCGCGTCGGCGACCAAAAATCTTACCATCGCGCATATAACAGAGCGGAGCGCGCTCCGACTCTGGCGGAGAGCGCGCAGCGTAAAAATGGTTAATCCAGCGCGAGGCTGCCCGTGAGCCAGATAGCACCTTAGCTGTTTCAAACGCGGCTTTACGAGCGGCGCGCGCACGCACACACGTAGCCGTGTTATTGCCGTTTCCCCCTCGACTCTCGCTTATATAGTGTAAGAAATGGATTCTCGTCGGCGCGCGGCGGGAACTTGAGGGTGGCGACCTCTGCGCGCTCTCCGCTGCTCTTGCAGGTATGTATGACTATATATATGCGGGAGCGCCAGTCGCGTATTGTGGAAGAAATCGGCTGTTTTTGGGATGGCGGAGTGGGGATTGTTTGGGTGCTGGTGTGGATGGTTTTGCGGTGTGGTTTTTATGGGTTGTTTTTGGGTTTGGTGGGTTCTTGATGGTGCTGAGTGGGTTGGGTTGGCGATGGATTGGTTG
>JAPYZA010003174.1:1367-19253 GCA_030522685.1 Eupelmus azureus | reverse complement strand
TATATACATGCGAGCGAGGCCCTTATACCTTGGCTTTCACGGCGACGTAAACAAAATATTCGGCAGCTTGCTCAGCTGAACGGTAATAGCTCTAGAAAAAAGACGAATCGCTTTAAAATTCAGTATTTTACTCATATAGGTAATATTCCCAGATCTTATAGATCAACTCAACCCTCAACTAGATCCCGAAAATTCGCAAATCTCCATCCGACCCTATATCCGCGAATGTTTACTCCTATAGGTACCATCACATCCTCGATCCTCAGCACAATGCAACATCACCGCGCTCGAAAAGGCGCAAGAATAAGAACATAAGAAACCAACCGAGCAGCAGCATATGAAAACGGCTCGCACATATAGCAGCCTCTCCCCGTAAATTACGCCGGCCGTCGAACGCGCGCACCGACGGATTTATGGCTTTATTCCCGTGAATATTGGATGCGCGCCGCCGCATTCTCTACTCCGGGGCCGCAGCATTGTTTTACGCGCTCTCGCTCTGCGGATGCAGTGACGATGCGCTTTTTGGGATCGGCGAAGGCTCTGTGTGCTCTCTTTCTCCCTCGAACTGTAGCGATGCTTTTAGCGGATGAATGGAGGCGCACTTTGCGCCGGAGAGGCTCGTTCCGCGGATTTGTGAGTTTTAGAGAGCGGTGGGAAAGCGGATGTTGCGTGGCTCCGGTTGAATAGGTTGCGTTTTTTGAGGTTCTTGTGCGATCGATTGTTTGGGGATGGGGTTGTTTAAGGTTTTCGGTTGGTTTTGAAAGGGTTAAGGTGATCTGGGGTGGTGCTCGTTGCCGATGTTTCGTGATTTACGGAGTCGTAGATTGGGTGGTAGTAGGGTAAAAAATGGAACGACTTTTTTACCGCCGGTCTTTGATGAGGAGTACACATGTAATTTTTTAGGCAATAGGTGGGGATGTATTCAATAACAATTATGTGTCATGTGATACATAATATGAAAAATTAATTTCCGATTTTAAAAAATTTATTATAAATTAATGTTTAATTATGATAATTAAGTTATGAAATTTATGTAAACAGTTTGGTTTTAAGATTTTTACTCTGCCCACATTGGAATAATTAGGATTGTGGAATGGTTCGAAAGAATTAAATAAATAAATAACATTATATTGTGTGAAATAAATCGGTGGTAACATTTTTAATATTAATTTAAATACATTATATTAATATTATAACATGTATAACGTACATCCGGGTAATATTGAAACATTATTTATTATGCTTTTGAAGGAAGATAATATCGTCGATTATTTTAAAAGGAATCGATAACAAAAAACTAGTACAAAGATATACAAAGTTATCAAAATAGTATTATTTGAAAGAAATTGATTCGATCGGTAGGTATAATTACTTGTAAATTGATCAAAGACACCAATAAGTGCATTTAACAGCTTATAATTATATACAAAAACTTTGTTTATTAAATAAGATGTTTACTTTCAACACTTTATTTAATTAGTCACATTCTTCTATTAAATTAAAAAGGTAATATCATGACTTTTTTTCATTCCTCAAACTTGTCTTTTTATCTCAACTTATTTTTAACAGATCTCCTGGAGATCTAATAATTCTGATGGATTGGTCTATTTATCGGTTTTTGTCCATCATCTAAACACTATAATACCAAATACTTTTTCTGATAGATGTTCCGTGTATCAGAAAGTCACCTTGGTCACCTAGACACCCTATACAGAAATCGACCGATATTTTTGAATTTTCGTGCATAACAGCAGGTGCACTTCTTCGTAGAAAATATCTTACCTGGAGGTCACTCTGACCACGTGAACATCACATACAAGGGATTTATATTCTCTAAAATATTTCGAAATAAACGGTCTAAAGTACAATTATTTTTGAAATCATTCTATTCTGTATTGGTCCTGTTTTAATTTTTAATAAATCAAAAAAAGTTTTTGTAAAAGTTATTAATAACAAAAATCTAATTTGAAAAAAAGGAACCGAATGAAATAAAAGAATAATATGCCTTGTAGTTTATTATGAAATATCTTCTTTTTCTTTACTTTTTGGCTGTGGGTTGCTTATTTACGACAGATGTCGCGACAACTCCGGTATAATGCCACCGTAATAAAATATCTTAATATATATCTTAATATATATCAATATTATAATTTTGTATATGCCAATTAATCTGAAAAGGCATATGCGAATGAAGAAGCACTGCAAGTCTATATTAATATAAAATTCTAATCTGATTACATTTCTTTAATATTCGTATATAACATCTTAGTTAAAGATTTTGTATTTTATTATCAAATAGGCTAACGGCATAAATTCATGATTCGAAAATTATCTTTTTGTACAACAAAGTTGTAGAGTACTTCATTTTACTATTTATAGCTAAGAACAAATTAACTAGCTAATATAACTATAAAATAAATTCATAAGTATGTTTCTTATTTTCCGAAAGAAGTTAAAAAACAAACAATTAATTATCGAAAATAAAGAGTTATTATGCATAAAGTTTAGCTGCATATATAATTATTAACAATTAAAAAAGAAATCCTAAAATAATATCATAGCTGTCGTGAAGTTATTTTTAAAGAACATCTAAGTGTTTTAAATAAATAGTTTTATGCAATTAAAATAATACAAAAGTAAATTTGTTACGTTGTGATGCGTATAATCTTTTGTGTATGTACTCACCAGGAATATTACAAAAATTAGATATTTAAAGCAAATTATTTATCAACACACCTCAATATAACTATCATCGCATGGAAGTGAAATTCGTAAATACATCGCAAAATTGCTTCCAGACTTTCCACAGAAAACTTTTAAGTCGACTACATTCGAAATTCATTTTCCTGTAACTCAAAAAATCAACTGACCTTAAGCAATTTTCGACAACTCAAAAATTCACGAAAAATCTGAAAGCCCTTTTCATCAAAACCTTAATACATCTTCTTCTTAGATGCCGTGTAGCGCTCGATGTACTGCTCGTAACCCTCCAAATCAGGGAATTGCTTCATCTCGAAGAGATTACCCTCGAGCGTCAGATTTGATATCTTCGAGTCCTCTAATATACGCTTATGAATCGCGTTGATCTGCAGGCAGTTTTCCTCTAGGCGCAGTGTCTTAAGGCGCGGACAGTCGGCGAGACGCTCCGACAGTTCGCTTATCTGGTTTTGATTGAGATTGAGCTCGATAACGTAGAGCTCGGCCACGCCGTCAGGTACCACGGTGATTTTGTTGCGAGGCAAAATCAGCGAGTCCAGGTGCTTCAGGCCGCAGAACTGGAGCGGGAACTCGGTGAGACAGTTGCTCGAGAGGGTCACCTGTGTGCCGAGAGGTTTTGAAGGACGATTTAAGGATGAGTTTATTTTTTTTAGTTATGCTGTTTGTGTGCTGTTTGGGTGGTGTTGTTTGGGTTTTTGTTTGTGATTTTAAGATTTTTTTAATAGTTCGTATGTAGGAGAAGTAGTGAATTAGATGTTTGTTTTTTTACACTGTTTTTATATGAAATTTTGTAAATTTTTGAAAGGATAAAATATTACAAATTTCTATTGATTTCTTTTACAAAAACGTAATTGATGTTAAAAATAATTTAATTAATTTAGAAATTGAAGCCGAAACTAAGAAACCGCGGGCTTTTAGTACAATTTTATAAATATTTGTATATTGTTCATCGGATAAAAGAAGGTTGCCACTATATCTGTGTAGATTTTTGATATTTCTGTATAATTTCAAAGAAAAATGTTAGCTTCTTGAATTCCGCTACAAGATGCTACCTTCTTGTAGCCAACTATCGATTCCAAGTATAATAAAACAAATAACAATAACAGAAATCATTGAATTTTTTAAAATAAATTATCTTCAACTCAGCCTTGTTACTGTACTGAGCGAAATCAAAAGCCTATACTATTAAATTTTTCTATCTCAGTACCTTACGTGTATATTAAAAATATTATTCTACATTAATATTCAACTGTGTACATATCGACAATTTTACTTCCAATTCTAAACATTTTAAAGAAAACGTTTTAACAGTGTAGCCTAACACTCAACTCGTTTTAGCCTATATATATAATAAAAAACAAAAAACAAAATCGAAATTTCAACTTTACCAACCATTTTAAGATGCGTGAGCTTGTTCAGCGAGGCCGGCAGCACGCTTATCTGATTGGCGCTTGCAAGTATCGTATCCAGCTTAACCAGCTGACCGATGACCTCGGGCAGCTCCGCGAGCCGATTATGACTGACGTTCAGCTGTTTAAGCAGCGTAAACTTTCCAATATCAGGCGGCAGCCGGGCGAATTTGTTGTCCGACAGATCCAGCGTCCTCAGATGCGTCACCAGAGTCAACACCGGCGGCGGCAGCTCGTCGAGCTTGCGGTCCGAGAGGTTAAGCGTGCCCGTCTTCTTCGCCAGCTCGTAGTGCTGCTTCAGCCCGGAGTTACCCATTTTGCTTTTTTAACGTTTAATTCGCTAGGTCGACGTGTATTCTTCTGTATAACGTCTTTTCTGCAGTCATCTGCCGTCTATAATTAATTCACGGGCCGACGGTTCTGAGACGCAAAGCATCGAGCTTAACGATTTCAGACACTCGCAGCGCACAGTGTTTTCACTTTTGAATTTGCCGCCGCGTCAGTGTTTACGGAGCCGTCTGCAGTGTCGGCAACCTGACGACCGCGGAGCTTTCTGCCCAGCCCCCGCTGTCATAACCTCCAAAAACGCGAGCTCCGATCTGTACTCGACCACTGGCCACTTTTGCTCCGATTTTCCCGAAGGTTTGTTCGTTGCAGAGTATAGGCAAAAAGATAAAGGAGATGATGATTTAGATGCTTTGCACAGATTAAGTAGCTCGGGCTGCTTACGAATGTTTTTCACTCGCGGAGGTATAGACGACAGGGCGCAGAAATGTCAAACACTGAGCAGCAACAGGTGGCGGGGGGGGGGGGGGGGGGGGGGGGGGGGGGGGGGGGGGGGGATGATCAGGTGCGCTCCCGCGGTAGATTTCAAACGAGCGGAAGCCTTTGTTCTTCGTAATTTATTCTGGTGATTTTGTTACTAATTTTTTTCAAAGGTACTTGAATAATATCGTTTTTTTTTAATCGGTGACTTTTTGAGATAGCCTTTGAATAACTAATGTTCATGCTATTGTAAGTTTTAGCTTTTAATTATTTTGAGATAAGAGCTTTTCGCTTCAACAGATCTCATTTGAAATTATTCAGTCTGATTTTAAACTTTTGACATCTCTTGCATTGTATGAAATTTATGTTGCTGTATAACAATACATTTTTTAAAATGTCTTATGTTATAACAACCCAATTACGATAATCGTTCAAGTTTAACATTCCAACAGAAAACATTTACTTATATCAAGTCACAACCACTTCCCAAAAACCAGTCTTTCCACCAACAAAACTCCAAAAAAATCTCTCTCACAGTCAACCAACCCAAACACCAAACAAAAGCCCCCCCCCCCCCCCCCCCCCAACCCCAACCACTCAGCCCCTGCGCGCGCCCCACAGTCGATCTCTCCCCTCGGCGGGTGGCGGGCTCGCGCCGTCCGCCTCCTGCTCGGCTCACCAGATGCCCCCAGCGTCGTTTGCGTGCAGATTCTCGCGCGCGCCGCACGCAGACACATATCGACTCTTTCGTAGGTGCCTATACTCTTACACACAGTCGCGGCGGGGCAGCAGTCGTCGTCGCGCCCCTCTCGCTCTTTCTCTCCGCGCGCGCGTGCAGACACCAGCCAGTGCAACACACACACACGATTGTCAAACGAAATAAAAAGAAAAACACGCAAAAATAATCATCACGATGCAGGAGAGGAGCAGCAGCAGCGGCAGAAACGGCGCGTCGCGACGTAGAGTAACAGCTCGGAGCGCAGGCTGCAGCCCGGGCCGCCGGCTCGGGCGCCCAGTTCTTCATTAGGCTCGCGTCTGAACCATCCCCGCGGAGCTATGCGCTGACTGCCAGGATTGTGGGTATATCCGCGAGCTGCAGCCGGCTATTCTCTCTGGCTCTCCCCTCGCACATACGTATATATAATACATACACGCACGCAGAGGAGAGTGGCAAGATCGACGTGAGAGTGTGTCAGTCGCGAGTATATATAGTGTATATAGCAGAGAGCCAGGCGTGGAGGGAAGATGCTCCGCTGCAGAGCCAGGCCAGGATGTCCTGATGCTCCGCTGACGCCCAGCAGCCTGTAGATATAGGAAGAGGAGAGGGCAGACGGATTGCAGAAGGTGAAAACGCGATAACGAGGGATAAGAGTATGGCCTCGACGCCCAAGCCGGACAAGTACACGGGTAAGTGCCAGAGAGAGCCGCGAGTCTTTCTCTCATTTCTCTTCTCCCTTATCCGCTTATTATTCCGCGCTTTCTTCGTCTCTCTCTATATATATGTCTACGCGAGCGGCCTACTACTCTTAATTCGCGCGCGCGCGCGCTCGGCTCTACTGAGGAGAAGTGCAGTGTGTATTCACTCGGCACACATGATTCCGCGCCAGCTTTGTTTACGTCGCCGTGCCTTTAATAAGCTCTCTCTCTGTCGCTCTCGCATTGTGCCTACAGCGCGTGTAACCAGCGCGCGCAATACGTATCGTATATATACATACGTCTTATCGTAACAGCTCTCTCCCTCTCATTCAACATATATACACAGAGAGCACAGCACCTTTCGCCTTTATCGAGCACGGAGAGAGAGAGACGCTCGTATAATACATATATATCGGCAGGAGCGTATAGAGCGGGGGGATTCGAATGTGTCTGCGTATGTATACAGAGAGACGGAGCAACGTCGCCGCGCGCTGCGGGGGGAGCCCCGCGGCTCTGACAGTGTATATAGGGTAGCAGATACTGTATAGCGGCTCGAGCGCGGTTCTAGCTCCGTCATGTGTGTGTGCTCTCTCTCTCTTCCCCTCTATTTATGCCGCTGGCCCGAGCAGACGCTGCTTTTCTGCCGGAGCGCGCGGCTGTCAAAGGAGAGTGGCTTGACCGCCGGGGGAAATTTTCATGACTGGGGGGTGAGGTTTTTTTGAGAGAGGGTTGGAGTAGGTGGAAGTGAGGATTTTGAGGCGGGAGATTGGGGGTTGGTTTTTGTAGATTTTTTGGGCTTGTGTTTGTTTTTGGGAATGAAAATGTGGTTTGCGAGTTGTTGTGGTGTATAATGATGGTTTATTTAATCGCTTTTGACAAAGACTAGTAGTTGATTTAGCAAGTACCAGGTACTAAGCTTCTTATTTAATGGTGAAATTTGCTAGTTTTTATGATAGGAATCAAAACATTACTTTTTACGGCAAATGTGTCAACTAAGTCTTTCTGGATATCTTAAATGTATTAGATTTCGCCGAGAATATGAAATACTCTTTATTAAAAAAGAAGTGCTAACCTTATCATTTGTCCAATTAGAAACAAATGATGCAATTACACAAATCAAGAATTAGAGTACAAAAGAAATTAGAAAACTCTTTATTATATCCACAACTTCCGTACACACCGGCTTAACAAACTCGAAAATTCAGCATACCACACAAACTCTCAGTCCCCAATAAGACCACTCTCCCGGCCGTAAAAGGCAAAAATCAAGCATCGCATAAACTGCCCCGCTCCTGTTAACAAACGACAATCAATTACCGAATCTCCCCCCTTAAGCGAGACTCCACACTCTCTTTCTCACTTTTTTTGCTCCGCTCTCTCGCTTTTGCGACCGCTTGCGCTCAGACGGGCGTGAAATGGTTCACTCTCCGCGCATATTCACAGGTATACATATATATGCAAGCTCGCCTGGTACATACGCTCCCGCAACACACATACACAGAGACACGAAGTCTGGAAAATTTCGTTCGATTTTCGGAGCAGCTGCGGGGGTGAATGCACTCACGAATATTGCGCCTCGCTGTCGGAGAGCTAGGAGCCATCGGTTTTAGAGCCTGACGGCTGATTGCGGCGATGCCGAATGAGAAAAATCGATATACGCCGCGGATGGGTAATAATTAGGAACGTGAAAGCTGGACTCCGGCTACTTTTTTAGCGGGCGCTTTTGCATGCACTGCTTTTGCGTGCCGTTTAAATACCGGTTTCGTCGGCAGAGGTGAAAGTCTTTCGATTCGGGGAACTCGAAAATTTTGTTGCCGAATGAAAACTTGATCGCGATTAAAAAAATGTCTGGTTTATGCTCGTTAACTTCAAAATTGTGAGTAACGATCGAGTTGCCATGGTTTCTCGCGGGCTCGTTAAGGTAAGAAGAGAAATTCTGATGTATTTTAATTTCGAAAACGGAGAATCGTTATAAAGAGAAAAGTGTAGTTTTGATAAAAGTGAGAAAGAGTTGTTTTTGACCCAGGCTAGTGGTAATCACTTGAGTCGAGAATCAAATTTCGTGCATGTATGAAACAATATTTTTCATACACGGAGCGATAAATGGCATTAAAAAAATTTGGCAAAGTGCGTAAAATACTATTTTACGCACAATATACCAATCAGGAACCTTTGTAACACTCTATTCAAACGATGCACTTAGCTTCAAAAACGTCTCAACGTGTATCCTCTGCTCCTTTAAAAATCGTAGTCTACCTTCAAACCTCCCTTTTTCCAGAATTCCTCTAAAAGAAATAATCCTAGATCAATGCAATTACAAGCGCCCACAGAGCGCTCCCATCGCAATCTCCAGAAAGCCTCAAACCCACCTCTATCTCCAACGCTCCCTCAGCCATCACGCCGCTCTATTCCAAAATTTACTCACCCACTACATCCACTTCCAGCCGATAGCCCTAAAACGAAAAAAGCGCCATTATACCGTATAGCCACCATCCGCCCTGCGAGAAAATATTTTCGCTACACACACATACACCTACCCCCGTAAATCATTACTTTATCGTAAACACACACGCGCTCATGTCCAGAGGAGCTTTGGCTCATCCAGCCTCTCTCTCTCTTCTCGGGCAATTTTCGGCGAAGCTCGCCGGCGCTTTATTTATAGAATATTATTTCTGCGCGCGCTTTGCTCGCGTGTATATACGTATAAGTATCTTACCGAGGGGAAACTCGCCGACGCTTAGAGCCGCGAGGGAATCGATTGCCCCGCGCGAGCGCGGCGACAGACGCATTCCTCCGCGCGTCTTCCTTTTTCCGATGCCTGCGCGCGTTTCGCCGTGCCGGACGTGGACGGCGTGTCGAGAGTCTGCGGACGCTGAATTCGAGAATATTTTGCTTCTTTGTCAAAGTTCGACGGGGTGGGCGGAAGTTGATGGGTTTTGGGGGAGGAAGGAGGGAAATGAGAATTCTTTTGTGAGGGTGGGTGGGTTTTGGTGGAGTTTGTTGTGGGTTTGGAATGCAAATGTTGCTTTTGGTTTTTTGACATGATGACGCGGACGTGATTGGATTTGTTTTATTTTGTGGTCGGTGCGGTTTGGGTTTGAGGAAGTGGATCGAGTAGCTAAATAAAATTATACTGCTAATTGGATGATAATCTGGAGTAAGACGTTAGTAATTATGTACTTTAAAGCTCTTTCGCTGAAGATTGCTATCTGATCATCATTAGTTTGAACAGGCCTTTATTCTTTTAACCCTTGGAAGTCTGAGGGGAGGGAGGAAAGAAGAGCCTCCCTGGCTACTTTAAACTTTAATGTCTTTTTTAATCTAAAGCTATTCTGCCTCTTCATTAATTATTTCTCAAGTAATCTTTGAGCATTCTCGCATGGAAGTTTTAATAAAGTATGAACGTAGCTTTTTCGAAAAGTTAGTCAACTTGATATTTATCAAAGTTTTACAATATGCGAAAATTTTAGTCTAAATTTTTACCGATTATGAGAAAATGAATAAATGAGCTCAATTTAAATATTTAAATTCATTTTCTTAATACAAATTAAATTAATTCTCTGTCAACAAATTTTTACGAACAACCATATTTAGAATCCTTAACTATTGATTTAATCATGTATCGATAAAGATTTAAACATTTCCTTTGGAGTGACAAAAATTTAAGAGAAGAAAATACAAATGTAAAACCAAATCGACTACTTTTACGAGAATTGAGTATAAAACTAACTTGAATTACGCGGAATTGCAAGGTGAAGTTAGACATGCATTACAAGCGACATTGCTGAAGTTTTAAGTCTTCGGAGAAGACGATGTAAGTTCCATAAGAAGTTTCTCCAATGTCACAAGCAGTAACGCGGTAAAATGCAAGAGCTCGCGCCCACATTTGCATGAAACGTGGAATTACTGTTTAACTCTAAGGTCCTATGTTAAATTACAGCTGATCAATAGAATTACGGCTATTCGAAGGAACGAAATGACAATTGCAATATTTACTTCAAGTGAAAAGAACAAGTTTATCGATAAAATCCAAACTTTTTATCGCTAACGCAATGTTGCCTTCCACTTCGTTCACATAATTCCTCAAAAGCGTAAAAAGCAAGAAAAATAAAAAATAAAAAATATCATCTCGTCATCGTCTTTTTCCTCATCCACTCGCGATATGAAATAACGCCGAACTTGCGCAAATTCGTCTCGAGATAATGTTCCCCGTTGACGAGTCAAGCACCTCTCGACCTAACAATATCCCTCGCTGAAACCGCAGGCAAGAAGACGACCATAAGTACAGCGCAATGTCTGCCTTTTTTGGCCGGCCACTTTCACGACGGAGTCGAAACTTTTGCCATTTATACGTGTTTTTCGACGAATCAGAAAAACGAGAAGAAATTCGCGCGCGAGTAGGTACGTCGCGACGTAAATCAATTTCAGAGACTCTCCCTCTACTGAAAAGTGAGCGGAACTATTTTTGGTTGTCGAGTATGTATACGCGCTCGTATACGTGTACTTTGGGTTGCTTTATTCTGTTTTTTTTTCGTGATGAGATGGTCATACTGGAAAGTTGCTCGCGAGTGATTGATTTTGTTTCTCTTTCTGGCGCGTTTGCGTACTTTATTACCCGAGTTTTGCCGCGCGTGTAGCTGCCGAGGGAAAAAGTGCAGTCGAATATGATTTGCAGTGCTTTTTCTGTTTTACGACGGTAGATTGTACGAATTTATTGCGCAAACTGTGCTCGTTGCTGCTTGCAAAAATTAAAGTTTGTGTAACTAGATTGGTTTTGTTAAATATTTTGAATAATAAATAGTTTTAAAAGATAAAAAGGCTACTATTAATTATTATCTCTTTTTTCAAACATAAAAGCTAACTAATACTTTAGGAAATCTGTTTACATAAATAATGAAATTCACTGTTCAAAATAGAAAACAACAACTTTCCGCCAACATTTTAACAAATCTCCATTTTCTCCTACGCGCGGCACATCAGTCCTCGTAAAAAGCTCGTTCGCTCCCATTAAAATTAAACCCCCTCGTTATCCACCCACGCCACCCAGCAAAGCCCATAATTAATTAAAGCCTCGTTCATTAAAATTTCAACTCTCGAACTTTCGCCCAGCATCCAGAGTGCAAAAACGCCCCCCTTTTGCCACGAGCAACTATCGCATACAAACAAAAGGGTTAACGATATACAAGCGCCAGCTTATTTTTACAATACGCTCGTCGTGGCGGCATCATGAATGAGTTCGCGCGCAATGTTGACTTGACGCCCACGCGCGGCTCTAGCCGGCGGTAATAATAAAGATGCGACACGGGAGAGCTTTCAGCGCGTAAGCTTGGCGGGAAAATCATTGTCGATTCGAGCGCAAGCCCCGCGGCACGATCGTTTATTGTGGCGAGAGCGGGCCGCTCGTTGTCTTTCCGATCGTTGCGATTGAACGGTTTTATTTAGGAGGTATAGTGTGTGTTTGTGTTTGCGGGAGAGAGAGCGGGTGTGTGGTTGTTGTTTTTTAATTCCGATAGGGTGAGTGAGGGGGCGTTGGTGTTTTTGTTGATGAGGATTTTTGTTTGAAGTTTAGATTTGGTGGAGTGGGGAGGAAAAGAGAGATCATTGTGTACTTGTTTTAAGAGAAAAATTTACTGTAGAAACATCTTTTATGCATATTCAGCAACAATAGAGAGTAATAGAATACTCTGTTATAAACTTTTGGTATTATGTAGGTAAAGCATTTATTTTAAATAATGTATAAGCTTACATTATTTAAAGGTTATATAAATTCTTGAGATAATATTTTCATGCTCAAAAAAAATCTGAATAAATTATAATACTGTTTAGTAAACTACAATAGACTAAAGATCTGAAAAATCACTACCCCGTATAAAATATTTTGCTACAAGTGTAAACAGATTTTTGATACATCTTGTAAAATGATATTACTGTCTTATAAACTTTCCTGTAAAGTATAGTAATTTTTAAAGACTATGAAAGCTTTACGAACTTTACTGTACAAGCTTTATAATCATAATTTATTGCTCAAAAAATTCAGATTCTTCTTGCAGTGTACAAATCTATCATCTAGCATAAAAGAGGTTAACAAATATTCAAATAGATTTCGTAATATAAGTATAAAATTACCAAGTTTAAAACAGCAGAAAGTGCGAACAAGCGTGAGAATTTCGTTCGCAACAATTTCTCTCAATTCTTTTTGCACAGTTCCATCGCAAAAAAAGGCATTTCAAGAAACCCAAGGGAGCCACTGTGCAGCGCTAACCAGAGCACGTCGATTGTTCTACATCCGTCGCTTTTCGACAATGCACCTTTCTACTTCAACCCGGAATTAATTTGAACCCGATAGAAAGGTTTCGTAATGTACTTCCTTTGCCGTGAGCTCTCCATTTGTTTTATCCTCTCATACCAATTGCTGCCTCGGTGTGAAAAGATCGTTTATTCGAGTTGTTTTAAACGTTATGTTAACAAATCGGTTAAATTCTCAGTTGCTTTGTTCTTTTTCTGTATTAAAGTTTAATCTTTTGTTGTGTCGAATTTAATAATGAATATAAACTTGCTTATTTTCTGAACAGCCGACGGCGGTTTCGTGGTTTTCAAGAGATAAAATAACAAACTTAATTATAATCAATTTTTCCATCTTTCTTCACGTACATTATTATAACAGGTAAACCCAACCCAAAAAGCATTAAAAATTTCTGCCAACTCCAGACAAACGAGTCCAGATCAATTAATCCGCATAACGAAGCCAGCCGGGGTAATAACGGCGCCGTTCCCCGTAACTTTTCTTCTTTTTCCTCGATGTCCAACGTGGCACCGTAATTGCGTTTAATTCGAGTTGATTTGTTGGCGGTCGAAATCATGGCTCTCTCCTCGCTCGGCTCCGATGGGGCAAAAACCATCGCATCCATCCGTGCCCGGACGCAAACGCATTCTCCTAACTCTCCTAGCTGCCCGTGGCGCAAAACTACGGCAAAAGCTGACCCCGGGAATTAGTTTAATGCAAATCTCTTTAATTAGCGCTGTGGGCTGGGAGAATTCTTGGGACCGTAGTGGTCCCTGAAGACATCAATTTTATAGGAGTTTGCAGAGTTGGGAATAGTTGAACGAGGCTCGTGGGTCAAAATGCCGGCCATTTTAATGGCTGTTTCAGAAGAGTTTTTTATTATTTGTAATAATTAAATAACGGTGTTAATTTTTAACAGTACGCTTTAAAGCTTCTGCCACGAGCAGATGTGTTATCCCGTTTAGCCAATTTTTACCTTGAATCTTTACAGAGCGCTCCTCTCGTGCTACTTTACTTAGCAACTTCAAACTTTTACCTAGCAATTATTTAACGCATTCCCTAGAAAATCATACCGTAGGCGCGAATTAAAACCCGCGGCTCAAGAAAGGCCCGTTACAATTTTTTATTTAACCTTTGTAATTCCGCAAATTAATTAAAACACCAGTGGTTCGGAAAAACCCGGCGTTATTAATTAAAAGCGCGGAATATCATTAGCCAGTTCGGCTTTAAAAGAGAAAAAAGCCGACCCTGTTACTTAAAATTGCATAAACCTATTTTCCTTTTTTCCCTCGCTCTGTCTCGCTCTGCACCCACTCGTCTCATTCATTAACTCACTAGCCCACATAGCGCGTTCGCGCAGCTCCTTATGTTCTTCGTCAACGCGCGCGAATGCAGAGGCTCGCAAGTGGGGTTAAAGAAAATTTTCCTCCGCGCTGCCTGTTTGCTCGCCCTTGTTTTATGCATCCTTCTTTTTTTTTCTCTCTCTCTCGCTTATACCGCCGTCGCCGGGAGGGCGCTTGGTCTTTTTCTCGAATGCGAAATTAAATCTGGGATATACGTGAATATTTTAAAAGAATTCTCTAGCGTTGCGCGCTTTTTTTATTGTGCGTGCTTAGAGAGTTTGCTTAATTCGAGGAATGTTCGTGTAAATTTATATTTTAAATGAATGGCAGCGCTGCCCCGCGGTTTATAGAAATGCGGATTAAGCTGGATAAAAAAAGTGAATTGCAGAATTTTAGATTGAAATTATTTTTCCGTGCGCGAAATAAATTTCAACGAGAATATTTTAGTCGTAGAAATATTAATGAAAGCGGAATTGAATAATGCGCTAATTGTTTCAACACCGAAGTATAAATGAACACGTGTATACTTGAGAGCACTAACTCGAGTCGATAAAGTCAGATCGAAGATAGCGTATATAATGATTATCTAGAATTTCGAAGCCACGTTAGTTATACAGCATGTGATACCCCTCTGTTACCAGATACTATCGAAAATGCAAATTCCCCAAATTAAACGCGCGATCCAGTTTCTACTTTACCGACGCGCCCGCTAAATTACGGCAAATTACTCGCTTAACTATTATCCATTAGTAAAATTAACCAACAAATTTTCAACTATGCCGAACAATTTCAAAATTTTCGCGTTCCCGATCGATTCGACGTGCCTCGCAAACTTTTCAACAGAACGAGAAAAACAAGCAAAAAAAGCTCTGTAGCAACGCGCGCCAATCAATAAACACTCACACATGAAGATTTCAGCAGGCAGAAGCCAATCGCGACTAATGAAACCAATTAATCAGCCCGTCTCCCTCCCTCATTTTTATCCTCCCACTCCTCCTACGCTCTTCAATTTCGCCTCGATAACTCTCTCACTCGCCCTTTATTTCCCCCCCCCCCTCCACCCACTGCTGCAGCCCCCTCGATTCCATACTCCCTGCAGCCGCCGTTCGCCTCGTGGAAGAAGCTAGCACATAAATCAAAGAAATCTCGTTAGTCTCTGGGCGCATGCGCCTCGGTGCACCAACGCGCGGGTCGCTATATACTTATGGCAAAAATCAGGAGAGCGCCTCGCGAAGAAAAGTTCGCACAGGGGAAGAGATGGCCGCGTAATAATTTGGCGTCTCGCGAGAGTCCGCGCAGAGCGAGATATCTTGGCGTGTGCGATATGGTTTCGCGGGCCGCCGGGGGTGCTTTGAAAGGCGAACTCATTAAATTCTCAGGCTCGCATTGAAACGATTCTATGGAGACGAGGGCCCCGCGCGATGTGTGCGATTCAGGCGGGGGGAAAGACCGCTCCGGTACACACGGAAGAAAGAGACGCGGTAATGGCCGGATTGGGACACAAAGGAGGCTCTGCGGGGAGAGGAAGGTATACGGCGGGCGGGCTTTTTGTTGCTGGAAATTATTAATTTTTTTCGAGCCGAGCATTGCAGAAAGGTGCGCGCGGTGTAATGAGATTTTTGATGTGCGTTTAGCGTCATTAAACGGAACTGTTTAATTCGAGTGAAATAATTTAGTCTCTGTCGTTTCTCTTGCTCTATCTGTCTTTATTTCTCTTTGTCTGGATTTTGTGAAAATGCCACCTGTCTCCGTGGTTGGCTATTACGCTCTCGTGATGAGACTTGCATGACTTTCGCCGTGCACGTTAAAATGAAAACTTTGTCAAAGTGCATTAGGCGTGCAAATGAGAGTTATATGTATTTTATAATTTGTAATGGTGGCAATTTCTTGGGAAAATTTTATTAAAGATTAAAGTTTGAAGTGTTAGTCATAAATGTGAATTTGATTGTTACCATTAGAATGTTAAAACACTATACTATGTATTAAAAAACTGGCTCACTTTTGACGTCAAGGGAATAATATTCTATTCTTTCAGATTTGAGGAAACTTTTCTTCTTTCCTTTGGTGCGTTTTGTTCGTTTTAATCATAAAATTTTATTCTATAGTTAACAATATTATTTGCTTTTCTCATTTTTTATTGAAGAAAAAACGCGTTCAGACTTGAATGACAATACGCCTACTAATATTATATTTATATATAGTATCCTATTTTAGAATAATTTTTTATGTCAAATACAGTAGATTAAAATATCGATGCTAATTCAAGAGAAATTTTTTTCTTGAAAATGCATTCACAAAAAATTTGTTTAGCAATCCGTTTTATAATAACTTCTAATCAAACTTAAATGCAAACCATACTTTCATTAAAAATCCTGCGGTTCGATAAACTAATTCCAAAAAAAAAGAAAAAATGAATTTTCACAAAACAAAAGAAACGCAAATACAATGGAAGATTAAAGATCAGATATAGAATGCAGTCGTTTGTACAAACGAACTCATAAAAGAGCGGCGAAAAAAAGGATTATACAAATCCCAGGGATAAAAAGAATCCAAAGCCAGTCTATATAAAGAGACAGTGAAATCGAATCTACGTGTAATAACGAAGCCCAGTCGCGGCGTGGTCATCCTGCGCCGCTGCATTCCCTATTGTATACTCAGCTGGCATTGTTCCGCGCCTACTCGCCTATTGGTTTATCCCTGCCGTTCGCGGATTTCCGTCGGACTCGTTCCATTTTCGGTCGCCGACTGCAGCCATAGCGCGGCCAACGAGATTAAAAGTCCTTTTTAGGTCGAGTCTGTTTTGATTCCCTCTGCGGTATGTGTGGTCTCGCAAGGAAATGATGAGCGCGATGTCATTAGCGTGCCGATTGCGATTATTATGAGTATGTGTATATACACGGCGAAAAGGAATTAATCTGGCGAGAGGAAGTAGGACGAGGATCGCGTGTTTTTATCGTGATGCTGAAAGGAGAGTTCGTTGTATGTATCCTGCTTTTTGCCTGGAACGTACAAGGGATGCAATTTAGAGCTTGAAATTAAAGTACTCTACCAGTGATTAACGCGCCCTATTTTTTTTTTTTTTTTAGTTCAACTGAGTATAATCTTTTTTTCCAAGTGGCTTTCACTGGGTTCTTTAAATGAGAGTTTCAAAGATTGTTAGGTTTTCGGAACTTGTAAATCAAATCCATTATGGTTGGAATAAGAGTAATTCACTGTATAGAAACACATAGTTTTAAAATTAATTAAATTAATTTATTAATTAAGGACTTGATTTGATGACTCGTAATAAATAATACAATTTATTATATTGATAGTAATTAATTAGATAAATATTATAATATTTGATACGTAATCTGACAGATATTGAAACACAAAGGTTATTGATCATTTTGCATTATTTGATTTGAACTTCTATTAATTTTCAAGTAGATGTTTAATTAGTGCTATCAATATTTTAATAAAATAAAAATATACGTATTTCTATACAACAACAATAATATACGAAATATCAGAAGTACCGTAAAATGGCTTTATAAATCATTGGAAATTTTCTGATCGACTGGAACAAGCCCTACCTACATAAAAGCAGGATGCAATAACGCAAATGGCCATTTCAAAAGCCAATAGCATCAATGCGTAAAATTTCGGATAAAACTTGAAATCCAGTTGAATCGCATGGGTAGCGATGTTAATGAATGTATAATGGAAAGCGCATCTCATTTGACGGACTAACGAACAGGATATAAGAGTAATCGCTTATTTATAAAAATTATAGAGCTATTTGATTCGAACGCATTTTAAACAGAATGTAAATTATATATCTATGTAAAATTGCGTAATTCTTTACTTTATTTTCTGCAAAAAATAGTCAATTCACTTACAAAAGCATTACTCACAATAAATCACCGATGTGATTTTATCAACCATAACTGCCAATCATACACATCAAACA
>JAPYZA010003173.1:0-15598 GCA_030522685.1 Eupelmus azureus | reverse complement strand
AACACTTAAACAATTATACCTGAACTCTAATAGTATAACTAGGAAAAAAAGTATAGCTATTCCGAAAAGATGTAAAACTGTTAGTGATAAAAGCAGTTATATTACTTCAATAAAAATTTATAAAATAGTCTGCCGAATGACATGAAAGCTCTTGAAAATGGATTAAAGAATACTATTTAGTTACTTAATTTTCTTTTTTTTTTTTTAAATATGTTACTTTCTATGGATTTACTTATATAAGATTGTTATCTCAAGTTTAATTAAGAACAATTTTGTATATTGTATTTTTGTTTTTTAGTTTTAAGTTAGTTTTAGTTCGGTACCGCGAACAGGAAACTGTGTTTTCCTCTGCGGATTTACTGAATTATGTAAATGTAATGTAATGTAATTACTACTGGTAAATAAATAAATAAATAAAAGCATATTTTTCGGCCACGAAGTTAGTAAAATAAATTTTTAGTAAATTTATTTCAAATTCATGTTTACTTATTAGCAATGTTTCATAATTAACTGAAAAACGTAAATTCAATGAAATATACTCACTTTGTTTATTAATCTTCCATAGTAATTCGTTAGTTAAAAAAAATCCTTGTATTTAGTTAAATTTAACAATCTCAATAAATTTGTATTATTACGCTATTTTGAACGCTTCATACGTATGTTACAGAATAATAATTTCAGCGTTTTGTTAGTTTTTAAATATAGCAATAGCGTTCGAATGTGAAGTAGTTTTTAAAACTGCTCGATCGTGACTGAGCTTATATGAGATCAACATGTAGGCCCGGACCCAGTTCCTTGCTCGGTAACAGAAGAGTTTTATCCAGATGTCGCCTCGAATAATGGTAGGGGCGTATCAAGAATAACTCCTGTGAGGAAGGAGTTAAAAATCAACATTGCGAACTTCATATAGTGTCGCCATTTTAAAATACTTCAAAGCGATTATTTGTAATAATATACGTATAAAATGAATGAATAATCCGCAAGCTTCATGTTTGTAATAATTAAGAGTACTAAGGGTTGCGATTGTGGTAAAATCTATAGATATGTAAAAATAATAACTTTGCTGCCGCTCTTGGCAACAATATTTTTATTTTACATTTTACGTTATAACAATTGAATCAGTGTAAAATTACATAAAATATTAGTTAAGAATTGTAATAGCTATAACAATCAAGGAATATTGCATTAATTTTCTGTCAGTTTAGTCGCAGTTTAATCATTACGTGGCCGTGCAATCGAAGTGCATCAAAACTCTTCTAATCGAATTTATAAATTGGCATTGTAGAATATTTAAGTACTCAATATAAAACAAATTAATATTATTAATAAAATTTTATAATAAACAATTTAATTTTTAGTAAATATATTTAGCTGCTTTTTAGAGTAGTTGTACCCTAATAAAGGAGTATCAATCTATCAATACCAGACAAAGTTCATTACTCAAAACAAATCACAGAGACGAATATGACCTCGATGTGGCTAAGGTAATCAACAAAGGAGCGAAAACAACAATCAGTAGGTACACTTAAAATGAATTAGATTTAGTAATATAATAGTTAATAAACTTATCGAACAATATTAATTAAGATTAACTTTATCAAAATTCAAAAAATCGCATATTTATTATTTATTACCAAAATAGTTAATATTAATTATTTAAATGTTAATTATAACATAATTTCTAAATAATTTACTTACTATAACAAAAAATCAAATGAAAGCTTTATCATATAAGACTTGTAATTAATAAAAAATCATAATAAAATCATTAGTAAATTATAAGTCAGAGTTATATACTTTATTATAATAGTTTTCCTGGTAGAAATTTAACCATTCAAAATAGCTGGAGGCCAAGAAATAGCTAGTTTTTACCTATTTCATACCCTGCCAGGTATTAACTAGCCATAAAATGGAATTCATTTCCATCAGGGATTATTGCGATTGATACCTTACAGTACTATAGGGTGGGAAGGAGAGGGGGGGAGGGAGAGAGAGCTAAAACGGTATTTCATTTGAAATTTGTATTTGCAACGCGAATCACTTACGAACAATTTTAAATTCTTGAAATGAAAACAAAAATATTCAAACATTTTAGGACTGCTCTTTTTTTATTTTCATAGATGCGTGATATACTATTTTATAGCACAAACAATAAGATATTTCTAACAAATTTTCTAACTATGATTTAAAGTTTTAATAGTCAGAAGAAAGAAATATAGAATATTTTACTGCGCAAATCTATTTATATACATTTTTTAAATTATTCAGTTCATGAAAAATTATTTTATTTTTCATTAAATAATAAATTCAAAAATAGTTTAATATAATATAACTTTTAAATTATTAAGTTCACGAAAAATTATTTTATTTTTTATTAAAAAGTAAATTTAAAAATAGTTTAATATGATATAATATATAACTTGTTTATAAAATCAATATGATACCAAATTTTAGTTATGGTATTAATATTTTTTTTATTTGTTGAAATATTCTGTAATTGTTATGAATTAGATAGAGATAAAAACAATTTTTAAAATCATATTAATCTTTAATGTGTTAATAATATTTTGAAAGAATTCTAATATAATATCCCCAAACATTTTAAAATTCAAATAAACTTTGTGTCAAACGTTAAACGGTCTGCTTATATACTCTTATCAAAAGCCAGCTGTTCTAGTCCGCTTGCAATCTTTGAGCTGAAGTAATCATGAAGTTTATATAGTTTCACCACGACTGTGTAATTCGCCGATGAATCAGTTCGCACGTCTTACGTTATTCGCTTTTCTGTTGATCAGTTTTCTCTCCTCCTTTCCGTCGCTCTTTCTCCTCTTTCCTCTCTCACTCTCATACTCACCATATATTCTTGACTCATTCTCGCTTGCCCGTACTAAATTCGAGTTTTCTTCGTATTCGTTTTAATAAGACATGTTAAATCATTAGTGTAAAATTATTCTGACTTCGATTCACAGAAGTAAGGAATTATATAATCACTGTACTCGCGATCACCTTCGAATTTATTTAAATTAATAATAAATAAATAAATTAAATTTTAATTACACAATAATTCCGTCGCTGCCATCAATTTATTATATCAATTATCACTTAACTTTTTAATTAAGATAGTTACCTTTTATCTCGATTAAATTCTATTAAAAATTATAGTTAAATAATAGTATTCATTTGACTTAGTTATTGCTATTTGACACGCAATAACTAACTGCGCAAGTTATTTTGGAGTTCAAATTTTATTATTTTAGAACTTAAACAAAAGATAACAAATTTATTTTAATTGAATAGATTATAATTTATGTTAATTAATACGCGATGTTAACTTCTTGATTGCCGATATCGGTCTGTCGTCAAGGCACTACTTCTTAATAATGGTCTATACATCGCTATCCATGCATTTCTAATTGTCTTTTGATGTCGATCTCCTTAACAATCGATATTGTTTCTGCGTGCCTTTTACCTGGATCATATGCTTCATTCCTTAATAATCAATATTTTATGTATCGACTCATTTCTGTATGTTTAAATATTATTTTCATAAATAATTTATTTACATAAAGACGAAAAGTCTGTATCATCACTATACTTTTAGAAATTTTCTTCTAAATTATCAAAAGCTTAACGCGATACCGACTTAAAAAAACTTTGAAAAAAGAAATTGTTCAGCCATTTTCGAGTATAATTTTTAAAATATTCAAAATAGAAAATAGCCATAGATTATGTTCAAATTAATCTGATTTATAAAAATTAGATACTCCAATGGACTGTTATAGAAGAATGAAAATAATATTGAGAGTTCATCTTAATTATGACATAGCAACTCATGAGAAAATAAGAATCAATGATGTATAAATTAAGTATTTTTTTTATTAATCATTTTTTTACACATTTGAAATAATATAAAAAGCATTTGTAATCAACGTAAATATTAAAGTCTTGTTTACAGGAAAATTAGTACTTAATGCGTTATTTGACAGTACTTTCATATTATTCTTCATTGTTTATTCATAGGAAATGTGCTATAACATTAACTTAAAATTATGTTTACTAGTATTGCAGACTTTTTAAAATTTTTTTTAATATTAAGTATAAATTTATACGAACTTTTTTCTTATAGTTCGTGATTAAAATATATTATTTTTGTAAATTAATAAACATATTTTATCCTTGCACAAAATTGTTTAAGTAATCTAATAAACGTAACATCTTAATTCATCTTTTAAATAGATATGTATAATAATCTATGAATTATTTTATAAGAAAATATTAAAATTACATATAAATCTTATTCTATAATCACGAGTTGTTTTATATCACTTAAAAAGTACTTCCTGCAAATTGTTATACAAACATTCATCATATTTTATAATTTACAGAATAACAGCGTTCGTTATAAAAATAATAATTAAAAAGATTTACGATGCGTAAAACGAGTAATCAAATCCCAAGCCCACCTGGGCTGATCTGTAGGCACCATATGTCCGGCATCCCTCACGAGGACCTCGATCAGATTATCTGCGACTTTCGAGTATCCGGCCAACTCCTTACCCACCCACCACTGCTTCCTTACAGCTTTCTTGTACTTCTCGGCTCCCGGCCAATCCAAATTCTTCAAGTAATTCACGGTCATTGGGTACGCGCAGATAATGTCTAGCTGGCCGTTGTAGATCAGGATTCTGTAGTGCTGGACCAGATCAGCAACGACGTTAGCAATGGACTTGGTGATGTCCTCTAACAAGTACTTCTCCACCTTTTTCGGATCCGAGAAGAACGTGTGGTTCCCGACGTGAATGGCCTCGCGAACCTCCGGCATTTGGACGAAGTCGACGAACCAACTCGAACTATTGGACTCTCTGGTGTACAGGTAATTGTAGTAGACCTCGAATCCGGTCAGCTTCTTGAAGAGCGAGCTCTCGGTCATGTCGCCGTCCATGGTTCCGTCAAGAATTTTGCCAGCCTCGAGGTACTTGCCCTGCTTGATCAGATCCCTTATCTTGCTCTCCATCGCTCTGAACTGCTCTCGCCCGTTGAAATCGATCAGACCCAGCTGATATAGATAATCACCGTAGCTAATCTGGTTTATGGGATCGGTCCAGCCGTCCCCGATCGCTAAGCCCTGCAAATTTATCTTCGTACTCGCTTTGCTGTTCTGATTCTTTATTTCGTTCGCCACTGCTGGAACATACTTCCCTGCGTATGATTCACCGGTAGTATAGAACTCGTTCTTTTGCAGCTCAGGGAAAAGGGCGAAGAATTGGATCAGCGCGGAGTAAACATTGCGACCGACGTCTGTCTCGTTACGTGCGTAGCCTGCCTCGTCGTCGGTGAAGCTGTAGCCTGTGCCCACGGGACTGTCTATGTAGATCAGATTGTGGTTGACGCTCCATGAGTACTTGCGCAATTTGAGGGTCTTGTTGCGAGTGACGCTGAATGGACCGTTCTCCAGGAAGAGGCCGATTAGGGACGAGGCGCCGGGACCACCCTGGAGCCAGAGGACCACCGGGGCGTTGGCTGGATCCACCTGTGCGAGTTGTTAACAAAAAGAATGCTTGTTTAATGAATAAATACTTTAGACTTTTGATTATCGATAATAATATTTTCCAAGTTGTGTAAGTAGGTATTGCAAACAGAAATCTTTTCATTGCTTGTTTATCATTATAATTTTTTGCTGTGATAATGTGAATTTCATATACGATAACAGATACGCTAGTTATGAGATCGTGCTTAATCACTCGATATGTTAACTGACTCCAAAAATTGCTTATTCATTCTGCAAACGGAATCATGAAAATAAAAACAATGTAAAATACAGCGAAGCTATTCAGAATATGTATTTTTAATGAAATTGCTATGAGAAAACAAAAATGACTGGGAATCATATTTAATTATAAAATACCAATTTTGAGAAAATAAGTGTTATTTATTTATTAATTTTTTACAGATTTGTAATAACATAACAATTATGTGTAATTTCACTTAATTATCAAGTAGTTCACAAAAAAATTAGTTATGTAATATATAATAGGTAATTTAGATTATTGTTTTTTAATATCAATTATTTGTTCATAGAAAGAGTGTCATGTATAACTTAAAAATAACTAACATTACTTCTACTAATATTGCAGATCTTTGTGTATATTAATAATCATTATAAAATGTTAAAAATATTTTTTTTTATTTTTTTATCATTTAAAATTATTAGTTATATTTAAGGAATGAAAATATTTTGTATCTGCTCAAAAATATTTAAGTAACTGAAAAAATGTAAATAGAACAAATTTACTAATCATAAACACACGTGAATTATAACTAATTTTAAACATTAAAATCTTTTATAAATTGTTCATAAAGCAAGATTAAAATTGCGTATAAATCTTATTCTATAATCACGAGTTGTTCATCATATCACTTACAAAATATTTCATACAGCCTCTTAAACTTTCAACATGCTGATATTATTACAAACCAACAACATTTGTTATAAAAATAGTTAGAAAGATTTGTGATGTGTAAAACGAGTAATTAAATCCCAAGCCCACATTGGCTGATCTAATGGTACCATGTGTCCAGCATTTCTCACAAGTACTTCAGTTAAGTTTCCAACAGTTTTTGAATATCCAGCCAATTCTTTTCCGACCCACCACTGTTTTCTGACAGCTTTTTTATAATCTTTAGCACCTGGCCAATCTAAATTCACAAGATAGTTTTCTGTCAGGGGGTATGCAACAATAATATCTAATTGACCATTGTATATTAAAACTTTATAATGTTGAAGTAGATCCGAAACAAAAAATGTTACATCCTGCATAACATCTGATTTAAGATGTTCTTCAACTTTCTTAGTCTCAGTACTAAATGAGCAGTTACCAACATGTATAGTTTTACGGACATCTGGTCTCTGTACCCATGTAGCAAAACGATCTGAACTGTTCGAATCTTTTGTGTGTAGAAAATTAAAATAAAAATCAAAACCAGTTAGTTTGTGAAATAATGATGGTTCAGTAGTCATATCTCCGTTTATCAGTTGATCAAACACTTCAAATGCTTCATTCCATTTTTGCTGTTTGATCAACTCTCTTCCTTTTTCTTCTAATTGCTTGACTTGATCTCGACCATTAAAATCAATAAGTCCAATTTGATACAAATAGTCACTGTAACAAAGCTGATAGTAAGGATCTGACAAACCATTTCCAATAGCAAGGCCTTGTAAATTTATTTTAATTTTAGCTTTAATATTGTAATCTTTTATTGCATGTGACACAGCTGGGACATATTTTCCAGCATAAGATTCTCCAGTAACATAAAATTCATTCTGTTGTAGTTCCGGAAAAAGATTAAAAAACTGTACTAATGCTGTGTGTACATCACGTCCAACATCAGTTTCATTGATAGCATACCCCAAATCATTTTCTGTGAAACTATACCCAGTGCCAACTGGATTATCGATGTATATCAAATTGTGATTGGTATTCCAGGAATATTTTCTAGTCTTCAGTGTCATATTTTTTGTAACACTAAACGGTCCATTTTCAGTAAAAAGACCATACAATGATGTTGCTCCTGGACCACCTTGAAGCCACAGAACAACTGGAGCACTTTTTGGATTTATCTATATCATTAACAGACGGTAGTTATTAATGACAGACTGAAGATATTAATGAAATTTAAATTTAAATTTATGACTTGATTGAATGGTATGCGAGACCCAATAATATGGTTATCAATTTTTTTTGGATAAAAAATGTTGATATTCAATTAACTAAAAGTATAATCTTGAAGTGATTTTATGTTATCATTAAAACCTACAGTTTTTTCAATAAACAAATTTTTACTTAAATTGTTTAGTTTCCACTGAAACAAAGAACATTATATAATAAAATTTTTCTAATTTAAGATGAAAGCCAATTTTTTAGAAATTCATAAACTAATTTTTGTCATAATATGATTATTATAATTTGTGTTTTACAACATAATATATTTACAAGTTGGAAAATATTCTTATCATCTAAAAAAGTAATTTGAATATCAGTATGAGTCATTTATACAGAACTCTACCAAAGAATAAACAAATCTAACATTCTTATCAGTAATATCAGCTTGCTGAAATTATTCAAAACAATGCTCTCTAGCCACTGCTTTGAAATTCAAAAATAATTTCAAACATACACAGGAAACATTAAGCCTACTTCTACAAAAGAATAGACATTCTTATCAATTTCATCCAACATCAACTCGCTAATATTACTTAGAAAAATGCTCCGCAGCCCAGTGCTTTAACGCACTTCAACTTATGCAACAACCGACCAAAACTCATCACTTTCCCTCGCTCCAAAAAAACCGTTAATAACAAAATTACCTTAGCCGGGAAAAACCAGAAGAACAGGTTGCTGTTATACTGCTTATTGACAGTAAGATATCCGGCGTAGCTGGCCACGTCGTTCATCTCCTTGTGCTGCACAGTAGCCAGCTTCCTGGCCTCATCGATCTTTCCACTCTCTATCAGCGGCGTCAGGAACAACGGATCACCCACATCCTCGCCCGGAGCCAGCGGGATCGACCTCACCTTGGGGTAGACGTTGAAGAAGGCCTGGGCCAGGTCGCAGGCCGCGACGAGCAGGAAAATCGTCGCCAGGAGCAACTTCATGACGACGTTGACGCTTGGAATTCCGGAGTACGAATGACGGTGGCTTTCGGTGGGCGGTTTTTGCTCTCTGCTGTATTATATAGGCTTCCGGCTTGTCTCTTGTCCCGAGAGAGCCGATCAGTCACGATGGAGTGTGCAGCATGATTGTCGGATAAGCCAGCTGACGCGCGGGGAGGGTGGGAAGGAAATAGACACGTGAAGTTGGCTGGGATTGGGGGGGAGAGGGTAAAGTTAGTGGTTTTGTTGGTGTAGTTGGTGTTAATGTTCGAATATAATGAGGTTTGAGGTGTTTTAAAAACAGTGGATTGTTGTTGCAGGAATACTTAATTTGTGTGATTATTTACGTAACTTTTGTAGAGGCGTTGTGTCCATAAGTTTAATTATTTTACGTTTTTAAATCGGTTTAATTATATTCGATTGTACCTTGAAAAAATATAAGTTAGTTTATCTTTTATTTACGGGTAATTAATATTTGAAAATACGAATACAAGTTGATTCTTCAATCTCTAATATTTACCAAATGATTCACGCAATGACAACAATAACAAAGCATTTTCATAAATTCAATTGGCAGCCCTGATTTAAATAACAAGAGGCGCGTTCCCAGCTGATCTCGATTAGCCTGATTGGCCAGAGTCGAAAAATTTAATTTCGCTATAACCTACGGTTAGTCCGAGGCGGGCGCGCGTGGGTCCATTGTTATTGCCGCAGGGACAGGAAGCTTTATTGCCCCACGCTCATTTGTATCAATCGATCGGAAGATATTTATGTTGTGCCGCTGTCAGGCAAATCTAGGAGTGTTTGTAGGCGTGGACGCGACGATGGCGTAACGGACGATTCCGATCGACAAGTAAACAAAGCTGCTCTCTATGCGCACAATCTGACACGGGCTTGTTGCCGGTTCGGGTGTTTGTTTAGCGCCGAGTTTGTTGTTGAAGGTAAGATTTGTTGCTTTTGATTTTGGTGGTTTTAGTATGAGTATTATGGTTTTGCGGGGTTTGATTGTATTGAGGTTAACCCTAACCATTGACGAATTTCTGGTTGTAGGTGCAGGAGTGAGAGTAAAATAAAGCAGGATGAATAATTCGTTTTTGGAAGACATGGATTTAATTCCTAAAAGTGCGAATGTAAAGAATAATCCTCAGCTGGATAATCGTTATATTACGACCAGGAAGGTATTATCACCACCGTCGAATATCTGTTCTAAGAGTGAATTTGATAATGTGGATTTAGTAAAGCAAGACAAAATTATCTCTTCGTCTTCATCAAATCTGTCTAAAGCTAAAGTTAACCGTCGAAGTGGTAATCAAGAAACTCGTAAATCTGTGCCTGATACGAAACCACTGAGTTCCACTCCTAAGTCAGATAAAAAGAATCAAGCTGAAAATTTAATAAAACCAATAGAGAATCAAATAAGAACAGATGAGTTTAAAGTTAAACCACAGGATGTTAAGGCAATTACTAAATTGCAAGATAATAAAAGTATGAAAGACCGTAGACGCTCAGGAAGCAGTACAGGTGCTTCTAGTCGGTATTTAGATGTATCAAGTAAGGAAAATACTCGACCATCAACAGACTCTTCTTCATCAAGAGAAAGTGGCTCGCAACCTGACTTAAAGAAAGACTTTAGTCGTCGTGTATCTGATGGTGCAACAAAAAAGTCTGATATATTAGAGAAAACTGATCCTGTGATGCTTTTAAATGCCATTAAAGATCTCATAAGTAGATATACAGAACAAGAAACAGTAAAAGTATTAAGGGCAATGCAGAATTTACATATTAATTCTCAAGCTAATTTAATAAAACATTTGATGCTTCAAACAAATGAATTAGTTAAAGAATTGGATCTTCACAAAAAAAGGGACAATGTTAAATCTTTGATTGAAGAAAATGAAAGGATGAGAGAAGATATTTTTATGCTACAGACTCGAAATGAAATATTACAAAAGAAGGTTGATGAAATGGCATTAATAAAAGAAGAAAATATTACACTAAAAATGAAACTAAAAGAATTACAGCAATAAGTTTTGCTTGTGAGTGCTGGCTTACTTACATAAAATAAGTTTTTCTGATGTAAATCTCAAACTAATCTACAAATTCTTATCTAAAATGTATATCATTGTATTTTTTACTCTGTTAGTTTATTTTTATACAAATTACTATAAAAACTTGTTTATGGTTATGCTTATAACTATGTGTTAAGGATAATATAATAAGTGCCTTAAAATTTAATAATGTTTTTTACATAAAGAATAATATTTATTAAGACAATATCGATGATATTTATACTACACATAATTAAATTATAAATTTCATAATATGTACAATTTATTTTGATAAATTTACAATGGCTTCGCTAAATAAACATGTGTAAATAAAAAATCTTGTATTACGATAATTATGAATCTCATGACAATGACATGCATGTACGCAATATTTGTAATAAAAAAATAAAAAAGATGTATTGTATCTTTGTAAGAGATGAAGCGTGTTTGTGATGTACATATAAATGAATTTCATGAGTGTATATAAAATTACTACACTTTTGTATAAAAAGTTTAAATAGTTTTAAACATCTGACAATGTAGTTCTGACAAGTTACTCAATATCGTTATACTAAACTTATTTTTATGAAAATTCATGTTCATACGCTTTACATTCTTGTACTTCGTATTAAGTGCATCAAGTTTCATTTGAGCACTCTCACAAACTATGATATATTTGTGTGTACATCATAGGAACATATTCTTATGTTTGTGCACAGTTTCTTAGTTTCACTAAACTTTTAGAGATTCTCTTAAAATAAATGCGTATCATGAATTTCTGAGACCGCTTAAACAATTTTCGTTATAAATTGTTTAAAGTATAAAGAGAAGCATATTCCCAAATATTTTTCTCGAAAAATATTTGTTTCGACCACATCGCATTACTAATAAGTAAGGACGAAACTTAACATGATTTTAATTACGCCGTTCTCCTTCTCAATTGACTTTCATCGCCTCGCTGGCTTTCTTCTTCCACATCGTCGTCGCCGGCTCGGCCGTCAACGTCGATTTCATTGTAGTTTTGATCATCATCATCTCCTGCTTGCTCGCCGGGTTCTGGTGGTCTCGTCCATCTGAAATAATTACATTTGCACCCGTTAAAATCTAATGTACAACTAATTAAAAGAAAATATATAAATTAATTTATTTTAATTCACCTTATTAACGTCTCAGGCGATCTGTAGAGGAAGACAAGTTTGGCGAACAGATCCTCCTCAAGACACAAGTCTCCGCTTTCTCGTACGAGATAAATGTCCAGACAGAGTCGCAGTATTCGATCAACGTAGGGCAGATCCTCAAACATGATCTTTGGCGCCATGTCGCTGACCATCCTCTTTATGAAACTGCTAACGAGTATGACGAATGTGGTGTACAGTCCAAATATTCTGGAAATTTATTCAAGCAATTATATTAAATCTCAAAATCAAAACATTGTATATTCAAAGCAAAATCATATTTGACGCAATTTACCCTAGTCCACTGATAAAGCTAAGACCCTCTGGGAAGACTTTGTCATTGAACAGGAACATCATGATGTACGAGCAGTCGTTGAGCGGTATCTCGCCCATGCTTACGTTGAAAGTGGTATTGACGCAGGGTTCGTTGACGGCGAACCATTGCTGGTTTATGGAGTTGTTCGAGACGACGAGCGTTATGTCTCTGTAGTCAAAGTCCGCGTCGCCCTCTAACGCATCCAAAACTGTTTTATCTGTTGACAAAAAAGGTAAATTAAAATATCAGTAGCCTAACGAAACAACTACCGGGCGAGATAAAGCAGTTACTATAAAGTCCTTACTATCGATAGACACAAGTGGCTTCATTAACTGCGGTACTACGGATACGCTTCTGCTGGTGACTTTGAGGAACATCGGCAGCACGTTTTTGAGAGGCACGCTCGTCGAGTTGTTCGCCGTGCCGTTGAGCGCGTCGATCAAGCCCTTGCGTATAGGATTGAGCTGGCCGTCGACGAAAGGTGCGATCATTACGTTCCGTGAGTTAGAAGTGATTCCAGTATCCTCTTTGCTGCCCGGCCTCCTCGATATCATCCACTCCACGTGCAGCGTTACCGTCTTGTCCGACGCCAGTTCGGCAATCAGTCTGAAAAATTTTTGATATTAACACCATCAATCAAAATTATCGTCGCTCTTCCGTGGCATAAAGCTGCTGCTTACCTGTCCTTGTCCGGCGGTGATATGTTCCACAATCTGCCTGACTGAGTGCTCAGCTTGACCGCCGCTACGTCTGTATTAATATAGTTCTCGAGGAATGTAACGGCTGCACGGTCTCGGTGCGTTACTTCGTATAACTCCTGCAGATCCAGGAAGTCCTTCTCACTGTAAGGTATTATCGAGTTCTGGGCCGAGATCGTGTAGATCGGCTCATACGAGCCGATCCTCATTTTCAGATTAACCTCGTGGGGCAGGTTGGATATGCCGACGGTGCTTCCAAGGGCGAAGAGCAGCAGTGGGAACCAGATCAGCAGGATCATAATCAGCAGGGCGGCCCCGCCAACCAGGTACTTGCTTGATTGGGTCTTCTTGATACCGCGTTCCTGCGGATAGTCGTTCTCCAGTCCGCGCATGCACTGTTGCGTTGGAAAAGGATGGATTAGATTGCTTTTTCGTAAAAAAGAACTGGAAAGTATTATTGTACATTACCTTAATTTGATAAATGTTGGCGAAGATGTCCTCCATTTTGAACCAATCCATCACAGTCATCGAAGTGTCCGTCCAAATCCAGTCCATGACGGCCCTCATTTCAAAGAGGAATGGGACGACCATGAAGCTACGATAAATTGTTCATGTACAACGATTTCTATTTTATTTTTATATCTACGAGGATGTAAATGTAGAAAAAAATTACTCACCCTTTGAACAGCGTATAATTGACAATTGTATACTTTTTACACAAAAAGTTGCCAAGTATACGTGTCGGATAACCCTGTCGCAGTTGATAAGCCGCGAGCAGTAGGTAAAAGCATTTCACCATGTAGAAGATTTGGGGTACGACTTTTTTGTTAAATTGTCTGCAAAAACAACGGCATTTAGCTTCAATACAAGCATACAAGCTTTAATATTGCCGTAGTGAGCGACTCACCTTTCAGTGGCACTTGGCAGTATGATGAACATCCAGATGTGAACACCCACGACCAGGCAGTACTGGAAGATCAATTTTCCTGCTATGGATTTCTTCAAAAATAAGGCTCTATCGATGACTATAAGCGCGAACTGCAGCAACAGCATAAGCAGGAACGGCATCGGAACTCTGTTCTCCGCGAAATAAGTCGCCACGCCTCCGTCGCCTTGTTGAGCCTGCAAATTATTTAATTTGAATAAATAGATTGTATAAAAAAAATTTTTTTATAATAGTTCTTAGCGTTAATTTTAAACTCACTCCGAAGGACGAAAATCCGAAAATGAGTAGAAGGAAATTGAAGAAGTCACAGAGGAACATGTAAGCATAGACGTTCGTCTTCTCTTTGCCGCTCGGATCTAGGATGTTGGCGAAGAATCTCTTCATCGGCTCGATATATTTGGAGATCCTGAAAGATACATTATTAAAAAACCATTCAGTAAAAATCAGTGGTATAAAAAATTATATATTAAAATAACGAACGTCGAACGCAGCGCCTTCTGCAAATCTTCTTCAATGAGGCTCCTCTCCGTAGCTTGAACCACAACGAGCCTCTCGTTGTCACCACTCGGCTGTTCGTTGTTTTCACGGTCGCCTTCCCCATCCAGATGTAAACTCAAAGTCCTGCCTTTTGAAGTTCTGAGCTCGTTCTCCACGTTATATCTGAAAAATAAATTTCATTAACATTTTGGATGACATAAGCACACGAGTCTAGTTAAAAAATAATGTTTTTACGTTGTGGCGTTTGAATCTTCGTTCCGTCTCTGAGCAACAACCTGAGTTGTTTCCTCTTCGGGTTTGTCTCCGCTAGCCGCATTCGTTTTCTTCATAGTGGCGATCGTCAAACCCGTAGGTATGATTTTCCGCATCTTCGAAGACGGCGTGGTCCACTGGCCGAGGGATTTCAACATGAACCTTTATTTCAAACAAATAAAAAATTTTTAATCATTTTTAATAAAGAAACAGTCTAATGTCAATTAATATTATAAATTCATACCGATGGAAGAATACTACTAAAAGAAGCAGCAGATCCCAGAGTGCGTAATTAGTTTTGCGCTCAACACCAATAATTCTGGGCACTTCAAATGGATACGACGACATTTCCTTCTTGTTCCAGGAGAGGAAGGCAGGTTGGCAGATGCATTTTATTATCACAATGACCTATAAGAAACCATAATCATGAACATTAAATAATACCAGCAAAATATGCAATAAAAAATCACGTCGGAAAAATCACCCACCTCGATGTAAGCAATGAGCGTGATCCAGAAAGTCTTGGACGGCCGAGGAATGGTTAGCGATCCCCAGAGAAAGACCATAAGTGGCAGTGGAATTGAAAGAATCGAGGCATTCTTGATCTGATGCAAGAAGACCATGAAGTAGCAGAGGAAAGTCGAGTGGGCCAAGATGCCGAACCAAACTGATGCAGCGAGCTGGATGATGGGTGGTTGGTCAGCTTCCGACAGGACAACTTCACCTTCTTCTTCGTTGACTGTGCCGTGAGTGAACAGGGAGCTAAGATTGCAGAGAGATAGAAGCGATGGGTTGGCTGTGTTTGTTTTCTTTTGCGAGCGGGGTGGTTTTATTTACAGGTATATGTACAGAAGTGGATTGTTTCGAGCACGAAGATAATGTTTTTTTGATTGATAGAATTTGTTTGGTTGTAATTTAGATTTTTAATGATCAAATTTTGTTTCTTTGTGCTCTAGATTGTCCACAAGTTGTCAGTATTTTGTAGCAGCTTTCTTTTACAGCAATATGATACAAT